>BTWD01000103.1:0-92787 GCA_036986335.1 Aspergillus sp. AS01 | reverse complement strand
CATGCTTCCTTGCAACTTTTCGGATACTCTGGGGCCAAAGATGGTTAGCAATCAATTTCAAAGAGAGGCAAGTTCTCATCCCAACCTTCCTCATTCGCCGACCGAGCGCATCGTCCATTGGCTCTTCCGTGAGCTTTTCATAGTGTCGGAGAAACGATTTCCAGTCCGTATCCAGAGCCTTGAATTTCTTGATACCCTTGAGCTTTCGACCATTTTTGCCCAGCCGCAACCGCAGGCACCAACGGACGAACAGAGTCAATTCCTTTTGCCCAGCATCACGAAGTGCAATCGCTGGATCAGCCCACTTGCAGTCCGGTCGCGCTGACGCCCTGTACTTCTTCTCTCTCTTTCGACAATACCTGGTCATTTATTAGCCTGTACCTGATGCTTCTGTGCGACTGTACGGAATTCCGGCATACCGTTCCCATCGGTCTTCCATCCGCGTAATGTTCTTTCTGGTGCCGTCTGCATAACCGTCATCATCACTGTCTGACGATACCTCGGTATCCGAATCAATATCGGGGTCCGTGTCAGAGTCACTGGCGGAGTCACGATCACGGCAACTATCATCGCTGGAGCTAGTGTCTGAATGCTCGTCTTGTTTTGCGACGTCTGCCAAAGGAGCTGATTTTTGAGGTTTCTCCCGGGAACACCTTTTCTCTGAGCGACGAGCATGGCTGGCACTAACAACCATGCCACCTTCTCTAGAGCTGCAGTCTGAGTCCGTATTCACACGGCTTGGAGAAGGAGATCCTTTATCAGTCTCATGAGACTTCCTTCCCGAAGACTTCTGCCTGGAGCGGTTCTGACGGGTTCGACCCTTGCCTCTTCGGCGAGTGGGTAGAGGCACGTCGGAGTCTGTGATATCTGTGATGTCCGTCTGGAAACCAACACTTGCGGCGTCGTCCGAGTCTAGGCGGAAAGATGCATTGCTAGCGGTTCCGTCATCGTTGTCGTTGCTGCTGTGGCCAGCGTCATGATATCGTGGGCGGCGAGCCATGGTTCAAGGAAAGGAGTCGGGTGACCGGTCTACTGAAAAGATAGACCAGGAGAGGGTAGGATCGCAAGGTAAGTGGCGATGACGGCAGGCAGATAATATGGAAAGATGAGATGGCTGAGGAACATAGACGGGGAGAAGGGGAGGGGGGAGGAGTGTCATTTATAAGGGAAAGGGTGACTGCTCCGGGGAGGGGGGCGCTTCACTCTGAAGGGAGCCATTTTCGGCTCCCTCAGAGGCTGACCTTGAAAGGTGAAAACGAGCATTGCTGTGGTTTGTTCAACAAAGCGCCAGGAGTCGACAGTGTCTTGCTGCGGGAGCTCAGTTGGCAGCACTGGTGCCTTTCACGTGCCAGGAACCCGGTGCGTGGCCGAGATGGAGTCGTTATGCGCACGGCGGCTAAGTCAGCGGATGGGCTGGAGCAGCCGTTTTTGGCGTCATTTGCGGCCGAAAAAGGCAGCTCCAGCCCAAACTGAAATTCTAACATAGTATATAATCTTTATTCTATATACAAAGCAGATATTTATATAAGATATAGTATATCTGTTTATAGACTGGGTATATATTTAAATAAGATTTCTAAATATAATTATTTCTGATTATAAAGATTAATTTATAATTAATTTCTGGGATAAGTTCTGCAGGATCTTATAAATTAAACTAAAGCTTTTTATTATATATTATTTCTAAATTAATAAATAAATAGAGATTATTAATTAATATATAATCTAGTAGCTTATTCTGTTTATTAATTATTTCTAAAATAATTAATTAAAACTATTATTTCTGATTAATTTTATTACTACTGTTCTTTTATATAAATCTACTGGACTATTATTATTTATAATAAAAAGAAATTATAAATCTAGAATATTATTTAATTAAATATTTTTTATAAATTTTTTATTATATATAGTTACCTGAAATCAGGCATAAGAATTTACCTGTTAAATAGAATAAATTTAATTCTTTATTTAAAAAGATATTTAAAAAATTTAAAACTAGTAGACCTGACAAGCGAACTATTAATATTATTTTAAAAATTTTAATATTAATAATAAAATTTTTATTAATATAAGGAACTGGTACTGGGATTAATTTTTATAAAAACTCTTAGATAATTAATACAGGCCTGTTCTAATTATTAATAAAATAAATAATATATATAAAATTTATCTTTTAAAAAATATATATGTATACCTGATTTTTTATTCTAAGAAATTATATTTATAAAATTTATTAAAAATTTTATTTAACTAGATTTAAGATACTGCTGTTCCTATTAAAATTAATAATTAAATAAAATAAAAAGTTAAGAAAATAATAGTTAATTAATTATATTATAAATATTTATAATACAGAGTTAAATAGCTTATTTTAAATAAAATAGATTATATATAGTATCCAGCTAGGAATTTCAAGAATATTTTATTTTATTTATAAAATTATTATACTAGGCATTCTACCTGTCCTGGATTTTCTAAATAATTACTATAATGGCTAGCTACTGCTAAGACTGATAAGTTCATACTGGATTATAAAGATAATAATATATTTTTAACTGAGAATAGCCAGTCTTAAGAAAAGAGATGATATAATAATAAATAATATAACTAAAATATATGATATAGTTTTACTTACTTTATTTATTATATATGATCTTATTTTATTTATTTTATTTACTTTATTTTACTTGCTTATCTTTATTATTTATATATATTTTCTTATACTTCTTTTTTTTTTTCTCATATTTGATATTCTAGTTTAGATGTACTAAATAGGATTATTTGATTGGCTCTCACAATCCCATGCCTTATCATATAACTGTCACACACAGGTCACATGATCTCTTAGACCTAAATAATTACCAACAGTAACCTCTGAGAAGATAATTAGAAAACAGGACTTACCACGAGATAAAACAAGAACCAGCTAAAGAATAAAAAAAATAAACTGAAGAACTAATAGAAAGTTAATAAAAGATTAATAAAAAAAATAGAACTTACCAAGAGGAAAATTAATTTTTAAAGATATATAAAGCAGCTCAATCTCCAGGAAGTAAATAATTTTCTTTTTTTTTTCTAGATTTATTAGTCCTCATGAATACACAGGCTTAATTTGGACATGATTAGTCATTATAGTCTCTAGGTTCTCACAAAGGGGTTACTAAATACAGTGGTTAATAGCGGCCATCGGGGCAAAAATAATTTCATGGTGTTTACTGCCGGTAGAATAATTATAAAGTCTGATTAGATTATGTAGCTTATCTTATATATCTATTTATATGAAGCTGTATATATACTATTAGATAACTTACTTAGCTTTGCTATATAAATAACTACTAGTCCTAAAGGGCCACAACAAATTTCTTTAATTCCTTTCTTTAACTCTTATTTTATTCCTGGTCTATCTTCTAATAAGTCCTATGTTTTAATTATCTCTCTAGAAATTGCTGTCAGTAATTCTTTGTGTCTGAGAGGTGATGTGACCTCTGTGCGGCATTCACGTGATAAGGCATGGGATGACCAAGGTCACACCTGACAGCAGCTATAAACTTTTTATTAACCTATCCTATCCTGGCCGTTGACTACTCTAATGTAGGCAGCCTGAGTGCCAGGCAGTAGAATAGCCTATATGAATGCCTCAACAGAAACCAAGGCAAATGCTGTAGCATTCGACCAGACTAGGCCTGTAGGATTGAAGGGAGCTCTTAAAAGGAAGCGTCGGCAATATAAATTGGGATGGCGGGGTATTGATTGAGGATTATTTAACTCCTAGTAAGTTTTGTCAGAATATAGGGAGGTCTTAATATATTCGATCCATCTAGATCATAAGAGGATGTTTGGCTGGTTGGTAGGAGGAGGTGGTGGGTCAGAGACCACGCAGGAAGAAGAGGAGGCAAAGGCTCAGCTGACCCTGACTGGAGTGAGTGTGTCACAACGGATTGCAAGGTGAGGGGGTCAAAGCGGCGAGGGCATTGAACCTAATGAACAAAGCAAACAAAAGAAAAAGAAAAAGAAAAAAAGCAAAATCCGGGTGAGCACGTACACAACAGGATGGATCTGCTCGTGGTCACCACTCAATCACTAAGGCACCAAGGTATTTTTTCCTCAGTGGGTCATTGACGGGCGAGGATGAGGCTTGAGCCTCCGCGTGACTGAGGAGACCGAGAGCCTTGCCTGCAGTACGGCCAAGAAGAAACCATGGAAGCTACCCAATTACAACTCCCGGAATAAAAAGCAAACACGGGGATATGCAATGATTTGAAGCGTGTCGCGAATCAGAGCACCGCCAATATGCACAAAATGCCGCGTCCAGGTGCGCCTGACTTGTAAAGGGCGAACAGCACGGCGTCGCTGTCCAATCAGTCTCTGGATTTTGGCCCACCTCCAGAGCGAAACTGCAGCCTCGGCCGCAAGAAAGCAAGGTCTCCGGCTTTATTCGGATAAGCCGTGATGTTGGTGCATTAAACAAGTTTACGCCACATTATTTGGTGCTTACGCTTTGTAATTCTCATTCCTATGGTGTCAGAAAGCACTCCCTGAACGACGGCTCTCTACTCAGCTCTATTATCGCGTGTAGATACAGGTTGAATTAAACAAAGTTAGCGAAAGGATGCCGCGGCGCGGTTTTGGGTGCCAAATGACACGAGTATACATCTACCACTCCAAGTCATCAGAATTCTATCCGGCTACATGTGAGGGCCAACGCGCTAAAGTTGCGAGCCGAAATAGGGAAACTGGGATTCTCATCATAAACCCGAGTTGGGGTAGCATGAGGGTAGGAACCGGTAACCCGAGGTTATGCTAGTCTAGAGGTCCAAACACAGGAATGCTGAATAGGGAACCTATGGCTTAGATTTAAGTGAAGTGCATTAATAAGTGCAAGCAACGATTTAACCACAATGCATTGCCCGAGGCTGTTCGCGATATCGGAGCAATGCGCAGATTGGGTTGTACTTAAAACAAGTAAAAGAAAATTCTGTTTGAATTCTATCCCATCAATGTCCACTTGTATTTCGGGGTAGTCTCGCAGAGCTAACGATACTTGACTTGTGTTTTGCCCCGCGGGATTCTCGTAGCTCTATGACCTAGTTCACGAGGTCTCTTTACCCTTTCCAGGAATATAGCTTCCTCCATGGCTACCACGCTGGATGGGAAAGGTCCTAGGTTGCTCAGAAACGGCGGAATTCTGAGACAGTTCATTCGAATTGCGGGTATTTTCACCTGTACGGGACTGATATCGAGGCTGATATTTGGTGCCCACTGGGACGTATCCCCCTCCGTGTCGCTTGGGCTGATGACCCTTCATAATGTCTTTTAAATAGGGAATTGTGTGAAATTAGGCGGAAGACGGGCTTACCTGGTGTGGAGCCATCATATATAAGCTGATGGTTTGTTGTGGGGATCGGTGTCAATAATCCAAGAACCGAGGGAGGAGGATGTAACTGAGAACAGACAGAGAAATAAAGGGAGCGGGGAGGCAAGAACTTAAGGCATCAGGAGGCAGAGGATGGAGGCTGCCTTGTTGAAAGTGGCAACCTTGGTCAGATCAGCCTCACGCTAACGCCGGGCCAGCCATTCATGATGCAGCAATGCCAGCCTTGCGTCTTTCTTCCCCGAGACAAGGGAAAAGAATAAATTCAGTCGAATTTCCCCGTTCCAATAAATTCAATTGAGAGCTTAAACGATTTGCTTCTCCATAAAGCTCCATAAAACAACGTGCACTTCTTCGTCCCCCCAGCCTTCCACACAATATGCTCGCGCGAAGCTATGAAACGCGAATAATTGTCGCTTTAGTTTTTTCTATAATAGCTGGAATTGTTTCTCTGGGATCTGTTTTTAGTTCTTGTCTAATAAGACGGCCGAGGCATGATCCAAAAGCAATACCGTTCAAATCTCTCTTCATCCTACTTCTAAGTCAATCAATGTATCGGCCTACGTGGTGAATTTCGTATACCGGTCAGGAATGTCCTTGGCTGACAATACATTTTAGACATATAGCATTTGCTGTTTATTTGCTATTCAAAAGTCTGGGAGACGTACCACCAGAAACCGATGAAGTCATGAAAAACAATAGAGCCATGACAATCATCGCTCAGATCTGCAAATATCTGCAGAGTATCCTTATTCTGAATGTATATTACCGGCTTATACATGCCTACAAGGCACAGAATCGTAACGATACTACAAAGACGATTCTTCCGTCAAAAATGCACGGCAGTACTTCGGTGAGCCTCATTATTATTTCTGTCCCGCATTTTATTACCTGGTCGTTGTCAGACCTTGAAGACTTCCCAGACTATCAGCATTCGACTTACGGGCTCCAACTTGCGTTCGACGGTCTCGTTATGATCGCTTCTCTACATATTATGTTCAAGTTATTCACAATAATCCGGAGGCTAAACAATGCCCGAAGTTCTTCTATGGTGCGCTGCTCCCCATGGCTTGCTGGTTACATAGTTGAGGTGCTGACTGACAAATAGAATGGAGCTCCCTCTCTCGCTTTTGGGGGGTTCTTCTTTTCTACCCACAGTCTATCTCTTCTCATTGGTGATAGCATGAGTCAGGGAAGAAGCATGGAGGACAAAATCATATATTTTCGAACCATGGTGCCTGAAATAATAGTGCCGGCGATCTGCATAACGGGGCAATCCATAAGCATTGTCCATTGCTGTATGCAGGTGCATAAATCAGGCATCTATGGCCTATCAAGGCCAACCTCTGCGAACGATGAGCAGACGCACATACTTACGGGCTCTAACGAGGAAATGCTCTGGGCAGAAGCTATCTAGTCGATCTGGTCTGCTTGCTTTTGGTATTCATGTAGCAATAATGTGAAGGTGTGGCAGTTGGATTTATAACATTGCAGTAATTAAAGAGAATGACATCATGGACTTTGTGTTCTGAACTAGAGGTTTACTTCGTTCGTATACATTGGTAGTTCGATTAAGAGAGACTTCAGGCCAATATGGCTATTACAAACTCCACCTCCCCCTTCCTATATTAAACGCATCGTACAATCCAGGCGCAAGCCCTTAGTAACAACACGCCATACGAAAAGAACCAGGAGGGTCAGCGGGATGGACACTACCCAGAAGATCCAGAAGCTTTGGGATATACGGATCGTAACAGGGTCGAAATTGAAGAATTGATTTCCAAATATAGTCTAGAGGGTTAGCAAGAGTTTTCATAGCCACAAATGGGATAGATAGAGCTCACTGATACTGTCGACACTGGCAGAAATACGAGTGTGACAAACGCAATGGTGGCCATGGAACTGCTATCTGCCTGCATAATTCGATTACCGTCTTGCGTGACGAGGTGGAAGGACTAAAGTGCGTAGTACATATTAGTGTCTCCATGCGCCTTGCCGGTATTCATGGAAGAGGATAGAGCATACTAATGCAATGATATTGTTCATCCGTTTTTCAAGACCCTTCAAACGCAGACTAATGGACTGGAACTGAGTCTCCACGTGCGTCAGCATTCCCTGTGCCATTTCAGTGGCATGGCGGTCCCCGTCAGGAATGTTCTCTAGGATTTGTTGATGGTGCCAGGATAACTTTTTCAAAGTGAGCATCGTAGCTTCGGCGCTTTCTTGGAGAAACAAGATATGCTTGGAAACATTATGTAGCCCAGTGAAAGACTCCCTATCCTTCATCGTGGTCAAGGTGTTCTAGGAAGATCAGCTACTACCCAGGTACACTTGACTAAAGGCACGCAATACCAGTTCGATTTGGCGAAACACATCCATCACATCCCAAACCGTATTGTCCATTTGCAAAGACAGCTCCTCGAAGATGATAGCAAAGAGGCTGTACGGGTCACGGACGACGGTGGTTGGTATTGACGATGATGAGATATCTTTGAGACGTTCTTTGAGAGATTTCGACGCTTCGAAACAGAGAAGCGTTACTTCTGGACCACGATTCGAACTCACTGCCCATCGCATAAAATACCCTGACCGTATCCACGTCGAGTCGCCGTGCTGCATCTGTGGTGCTCCCGGCCTGGGATCGGATATCCGCGCGTTGCCATGAGCATCATGAGTCACCGTGATGTTCTTACACAAATAGTGGAACCAGGAGCCTTAATATGAAGTGCAAGTTATTGATCGGAATAATCAACGAAGATAGTACTTTACATACAATTATAACCATTTATGGAATTCAAAGCCCCAAACGAGTGTGTTACCGACCGCAATCTGCCCGCAAGGAATGCAGACGGCGCAGCATAGTGATCAAAGAGCCAGAGAAGTCCTTCAGCAGTGGCGCTACTTGGCAAATCCAGGGGCGAGAAGCTTTATAGTATATTAGTCGCAAGCGATCCCACTTAGTGGGTGTACCAACATGATTCGAAGTACAGGTACAGGCAATTGCCCTAGTTCAGGCACGGTGACCTTTCGCGGAACTAATTGATAACGACCTGAGCGTCGTGTTAGCTACAATATGCTGATTGCAAAGCTGGGACGAGCCCTGTTACCATCGGGCGCCTGGACCGAATCTAGTATGTCCACTGTGAACGTGCGGGGGTTCAAAAGCGTGGGTTTGCCGAAAGCTTCGCGCTTGAAAGGATCCAGAAGCGACCGATCTTGAAAAATAGACGACATATTGACTGCTTGATTTTGAGTTCTCCTTGCGGTCAAGACACAGCAATGAAGGGGCACCCACGCGCGGCGGGGTCAGGAAGTAGTAGAACGGGATCATGCCCGACCGGGGCTGGGAAACAAGAAAAGATAGTTTAGTCAGAGTCAGAGAAATCAGGCTGGCACTGTAGAATCTTACAATACACGCGATTGGTTACAATTTCTGGTACTACTAGTACTGAATCAGCTCTGCATGTGATGTAAAGCCCTCTCTTTACCAATATATATATTTGGAATTCCCTAGAAAGTACTTTAAATTATTTGGCTCTAGTTTAAAAACCGCACATGAAGGATTGGAGTCTGACGCTAAGTATTATTACTCATGATTAAGATCATTCAGTGTGAGCCTGATTTCTCTGATCCCATTGAACGCACTAATTTCTGACCACCTCCCAAATGAGAACCCGTCACGAGGTGATTCTCAGCCTTGCGTCCTGGCTGACTAAGTCGCCATATGGTCCAGCTGAATTGCGGGCATACGGCTGTTGATCATAACACTCTTCCTCTCGAAAGCTTTGACACTACTTTTTGAAAGGCTCCTATCCATGCCCTCTCGTCCTGATTAACAAGTCTTCCTAGGGAAATGCAGTCTGATCTTGAACTTGGCCATATCCATGACCACGGCCGAGGTAGAAGCAGCACAGTCTCCTTGGTAGTAAGGTTCACTTTGGGCGTTCTGATGAATATATAGAAGGGAACTAACTACCCAACACGTAGAGTGGAAGGATGGCTACCGATTTCGAAAGGCCGGACTCGCTCGCAAAGGTCGGTTTACTCGCTGCCCATTGCGGGCATTATACTGATCTTGATACAAAAGAGTCCTAGGTATTATGAGATATACCTGAACCCCAGGTCTTATTCGGAGACACACCATGCGACCTATCGGCCAGGAAGAAAATACAGATCCGTTGAGGAGTACCGTCACAAAGACAGCTTAGGGCGCGTGTGGATAGGTCGTGAAACCGACCGTTACTTGAGTGCTACGGATGGGCGACTAGTAGAACTGGTAGTTCAAGCGTCCGAGGATATATGCCATGGCCCCGCCAACTCGACCTGGGCTCGGAAGAGAATTGAGGAATCTACCCCGACGATACTTCGTGTTGTGTACTCGCTTTTGGGACGACACCTTCAGAGTAACCAGGACGCGTGGTCAAGGGTTAGCATGTGCTTGGAGTGGCTTCCGTCCTGTGTGACCATCGCTGGTCTGGTAAGACAGCTTTTAGCTCCATGTGCATAAGCATGGCTGACATCATGTAGTTATTTCTGCCAACAGATCTAGGTGGAGAGTTGAGAAACAATGGCCATTACGAACAGTTCAAGTATCACTACTGGGGCTATTCAACGGCTTCAACCAATCTTCATGAGGTCGAACCATCGAGCATTAACACTCTGCCGGGCCCTCGTCAATTTGCAAACGGGATATCAAAGCGGCCTCTACGTCCGAGGCGGCTGTGCTTGCTTCAAGACGACGGGGGTATTGACATCGTTAACGTCGAAGAATGGGAGGCAGTGTGTGGCAGCCTCGAGTATCTGTTCATATGCTATACCACTGAGCAGTACAGTCATGAGTCGAACGAAGACATGGATGAACTTCATCGCATTGCTAAAGCTGCTACCCGGACGGCAGGGGTTGCGGCTTACTGGATCGCGTGCAGCTGCATGCCTGATGATGACGACCAATTTGAAGACGTCTACCGGATCAGCGACGTCGTGCGGGGTGCCCAAGCCTTGGTGGTAATTATTGGTCCCTCTCCAGGTCTCAGCCGAGAGGAAGGTGAAATGCTTCGTCATTTGGGAAGTCGACTGTGGACCTTTCCTGAGGTCCTCCTAAGCCCATCGGGCCAACCGATCTCCATATACAAGCGTGATTGCCCCCCAAATTCCTTCCGGGTTCTGTCGAAGCGGAACTTCGCAATTGAAGCCTGGGGAGACACCACTATCTCAAGAGAGCTTATTGATCATTATGAAGGTTCAATTATACTCAGCCCTCTCGAGCTGGTCTCCATCGCCTTACAATGCTTTCCCAACCGTGAAACTACGAGGTACTATAACGGTGACCTTTCGTACGCCCTGATGGGCTTGTTACGACGTCGTCCAAGTGTTAACCCGAATGACTCGGCCTTCGAAGCCTTTTGTCGATTGTCTTGGGCCAACGACAGCGATCGGGTGCTGGAGAGGCTGATATGCATGCTACCCCGAAACATCGACCAGCCTTGGTATGAGATCAACGACTTCTGGGGCAGTCATCTTTGGGACATTGAACCTCTTTGCCAAGTTGTCGGCTTCGGCGGCAAAGACACTGTAATTATGAGTGGTGCCTTTGGTGCTCCGATTCGTTGGACATCCTTAGAGCCGGTCAACATGTTGATGCGTAAGACGGCAAAACGTTCGGTGGCCAGATTTGTTCTTCGCAGCACTCCTGGTTGGATTGTTATAGGCGTGATGTCGCTAGCAATTAGCCGGTCCAGAACAGGAACAGACGCCTACCTTGCATTCACTGTGATCGGGTGGATCTTCACAGGCCTGTACATTTTGGTCATGTTGGCGTCTCCGTACCTAATATCCATTCTTTATGTTGGGAAGACATGGGCGTCACAGCCATGGCTGTTTGGATTTGAGGGGTACATGGAGATTGATGAGATCGAGCAGCTGGTCTTCGGTATTAATCTCGGCCGTTTGAAGTGGAGTCCCTATTCCAGCGATCTCTCGCTGCATGTATCCCAGAACGGTGAGTGCGTGGGGAAAGATCCCACTTGCAGAGAATCCACCGCACAGTTTGTGTCCGCTGCGCAGAACTCGCGGTATGGAGAGCTCAAGCTCTTCACCTTGGTTGATACGAATACCTTGACCGTCACCTTATTCCGGGCTCGCCGCCCGCCGGTGGCAATGCTACTTTGCGGCAGCGAGGGTGGTATGCAGCGAGCGCTGCTTTGTTCTTATGATTGGAAATCCCAGACCCTCTATCGCGAGAATGTCTTGCGGGTGGACACGCTCGTCTTGGACAAGATGTCACGGGTGGATAGATTCCGGCTTGGTCTGAACAGGCCTATGGCGGAGACGGTAAGGGTCACTTGCCGAACGTGAAGTGATGTTACATGCGCGAGTCACGAGTAATATACATATTCGAAACGAAGCGAATTTTGGTCGTAGAAGGGGCATCAAGACATCTAAAGCGATTCCGTAGTCCAGCCAACAAACACTCTATGGATGTCTTGCAGCATTTCATCAAGAAGCTCATCAATCACTACGCCCGCTACTCCATGGCCCATGCTTCGCTCATGCGGTCTACTTCTTGAACTTCTTTACCTCCCGCTTGAAGATCATGAACGGGTAGCAGACAGTAGTAGAGAATGAAGCCAAACACACATTCAGTGATGGACGAATGATGCCTGAGGACGCAGCACGTGGGACGTGATCACAAGTGTCTGCCTCGGGCGGCACCAGATAATAAACAAAATGTAATTTTCAAGAAAACCAGCTATCTAAGTAGTCAAAACACTTCTTGTTTTTAATCTTTATCAAAATGCTAATGAATTCAACATAATTAAGAAAATATAAATCTATGCTATACTTTTTATTGTAATAAGAAAATATACTATCTATATTAATCCAATCAGTACTATTATATATTTTAAAATCTACAGAGATTGCTTTGAATCATTTGATATTACTTTAATATTACAATTATCAACTATATACAGTCCTTGAAAAATAAACTATTAAATAAGAATATAATTAATTTTGAATAAATCATTTAAATAACTTCACGGTATAAAGAGCACTTGAGACTTTTAACTATAATAAAATATTAAAAGAATAAGCAGCAAATATAGGCTTTAAAGAGAGTTAATTATACTATTAGACGTCTTCTAAGTATAGCACTTGTTATATTATAGGATATACATATACTAGATATCTTAATCAAGTAGTATCTTGAGATATGACCCTTTTAAATATTGAATTAGGTGTTCAAAAAGCTTTATTTCTTATATGTAAATTAGAACGATGATATATTACTAGCAGAGATGGCCGACTCGCTTGCCGCTTACGTTATCTCTCATGATATCATGAGTATCAAAGATACTTTCTTCTTTGTCCACTTTGCCCGAGAATTCCGTTCTACCGCAAAGTGTAACTTGAATTCGGGATGGTCCTTCCGTCGGCCCACATCAGGTTATCCCCGAGCCGGCTCCCCGCAAAGTCACCCCGAATACGGAAATGCGGGAAAGCTTCTCGATCATAATTGCCCGCTTGGTACCTGGATCGACACTCTGGTTCCACTAGGCCCCACTTTATTACTGTATATCTACATAGCAAGCGGTTTCAGAAGTAGCCACGCGTCCACACCAACCGGTTCCGAGACTATGGAAGACGTGAATTAGATTGGCTCCAGATCAGCTGCACATGCAGACGTAAATGCCGAAGCATGTATAAATTGTACTGATTTCCTGTCTCCAAATAGACGACGTCGGAACCAAGTGGCTTTGAGGAGCGACTTAAAGCTACTAGTACGGCCGGTTTCAATATAATCAAGTCAACTCTCGCCTTGATTACTGATATCACAGCCTGCACATTTCGGTGGCCCGCCGTCAGCCCATTTTATATATCCTCGTTCTTTCAACTGAGATGGTCTGTCTGCCACTAGTCATCGCCCTTGGGGCGACACTGGTTCAGGCCGTCACGGCTGCCACCACTCTCGACGATGTGTGCACCCCTGCATACATTCGATCTAAGTTGCCTGCTGATACTGTGTATCCTGGAATCACTATTAGCCACACAAATCTCTCAGCCAACCCTGTCTACAACCTCTCTACCAGCGGCTCTGCGGTATATCCGGCTACTATAATCGACTATTGCAACATAACCCTGGCCTACTCCCACAATGGCCGGGATGACACCGTCCAGGTGCGCTTCTGGATGCCCTCGCCGGACAAATTTGCCAATCGCTATCTCTCCACCGGCGGAGCAGACTACTATGTCAACCAAGGCACACAGCAGCTCCCTGGAGGTGTGATGTACGGAGCTGTTTCCGGTTCAACAGATGGAGGATTTGGAGGCTTTGATGTTGGGGTTGATGAGGTTCTGCTCCTAGCCAACGGCACGTTAGACTGGCAGAACTTGTATATGTTCGGCTATCAAGCTCATCACGAGCTCGCTACAATTGGAAAGCAGTTCACACGCAATTTCTTCAACATGACTGACAACGAGGAAGCCCAAAAGCTGTACAGTTACTACCAGAGCTGCTCCGAGGGCGGCCGCGAAGGGTGGAGCCAGGTTCAGCGCTACGGCGACCAGTTTGATGGCGCAGTAATTGGCGCCCCGGCCATCCGGTACTCCTTCCAAATGACGATGCACCTCTGGGCAAATGTTGTGGAGAAGACGCTTGGGTACTATCCCTCGCAATGTGAGGTCGAGGCCATCGTTAATGAAACGATCACCGCCTGCGATGGCATAGACGGGCGCATGGACGGAGTCGTCTCGCGCTCTGATCTCTGCAAGATGCAATTCAACCTCACTGAAGCTATTGGCAAGCGGTATTACTGCGCTGCAGACGGTGACGTCCCAGTGCAAAATTCGACCATCTCTGCTCAGGCGGTGGAAGTGTTCGAGACAATTCTTCATGGCATGAAAGACAGTGATGGAAAGCAGGTGTATCTATCCTATCAGCCTGGGGCGCTTTTCTGGGATGCTCAAACAACGTACAACACAACCTCAGGGAGTTGGGGTTTGGACATCAACTCCATGGGCGGAGAATATATCACCAAGTTTCTCCAACGTTTGGAACTCGATAACCTTCCCACACTAGATAATGTCACCTACGACACGTTGAAAGAATGGGTGGAGCTGGGATGGCAGATGTATGAGGATTCCCTGCACACCACGTGGCCAGATCTGACACCCTTCTACGAAGCGGGTGGCAAGGTGCTTCATTATCACGGCGAACAGGATGGTAGCATCCCGACAGCTTCCTCGGTGCATTACTACGATTCTGTACGTAGGACAATGTATCCTACTCTCGGGTACAATGCAAGTTACGAGGCTTTGGGCCAGTGGTACCGTTTGTTCCTCGTTCCAGGAGCCTCACACTGCATGAACAATGATCTACAGCCAAACGGCCCATTCCCGCAGACTTCCCTCCAAACATTGATCGAGTGGGTGGAGCAAGACGTGGTGCCTGTGAGGTTGAATGGCACCGTCCTGAGTGGCACATTTGAAGGAGAGAGCCAGGAAATCTGCGCGTGGCCCCTGCGGCCGATGTGGTACAATAATGGGACTAGCATTGAGTGTGAGTATGATCAGCCGTCTCTAAAGACATGGGAGTGGGATCTGGATGCATTTGAACTCCCTGTATATTAGTAAGATGTGGGCAAGAGCTTTTCAGGTCAGGAGTTGACAAGGGTTTCCTGTGCTCGGCGAAACCTTTGTACACTAAATATATTGTATATGCTATCCCCAGCCAGCATTATCCAAGCCCCCATTGCCTAACTGCACTTATGTGTCTAACCATTTCGTTCAACTACGGTCAGATAATACTATTGCACGTAATAAACCACCTATTCTATTCATATATAACGATAGTTGGGCAGTAATTAACTGACCCCCCCGGGGGCGGGGGGCGCAGGAAGAAGTGATATACTAGAATATTTCCTCCGCAACATGTACCCCATTTTTGAATACAGTTGGCAAACCAGGTTGAGGTAGAGACCAAAGCCATTGCTGGTGTGAAACCATGAAGTCAGTGACCAGTTTCATACCGCTGCTCAAGAAAGGTCTTGAATAGAGAGGTCCGGGTAACTGAATCCTTGCCTGACTTATCTAAAATGCAAGCAAATATGAAAGTAGGTGGGTCATAGAGCCAGCCAACTGCAAACATTGCCTTTCTTACGCTGATTGACAGGAGAGACGCGGCACATTCAACTCACAGGGAGAGCCAGGTGATCAGTGTACAGGATCACGAAGGACCGTTTGTCTGACCTGAAGGGAGGCTCGGCGAGCCTGGGTGTTCCCGACGAGCTTGGCCATATCTACTACGCTCGAATCCCTGTCGGACATATCCTAAATAAAACTCCAGGGCAATCATACCTTGAGGGACAAGTTTATTCCATACTATGAGCCCCTGATCTTTTATTAGGTCTGACCAGACACGATACATTGTTTTCAGGCTCGTTTAAGCGGCTACCAGCCGAGTTAACTCCGTGTTGAATCAACATATCCGATTTTCCACATTTGGACGATACGTTTCATCAAACCTAGTAGAATCCCTCCCGCTGGATTCTCTCATTTGGCACACCAATAGACCGCAATCCATCCACAGCAGCATCTGCAAAGGCCTTGGGTCCGCATATGAACACATCTTTGTCTCTGGTGCTCGTCTGCCAATACTCTGGCCCAATGCGACCTTCATAGATTGAGATGCTCGTACTTTGATGGTTTAATATTCGGGTGTTTAAGTTGACAGAGCAGCTGGTGAACAGATCTACTTTTACCTTGACGTCTGATGAAACCTTATGCAAAGCCATTTCAATGAGGGTAAGCATAACTTCTGGCTCTCTTGTTGATAGCACGAGCACAATGTCGCCTTGTGGGGTGTTCTCGCGCGTACTCATTGCACTGAGCATGGCCAGGAATGGCGTAATCCCGATCCCTCCTGCAATTAGCAGCAGATTGACCTCTCGTTTATTCAAGGTAAATTCCCCAGTAACGCCTACAATTTCTGTAACGACATCCCCCTCCAGAAAAATAGGATGATCCCATCTATTTGGCGGCGAAAGCCTGAGCACATCGAACAAGGCTTTTGTCACGACGCCACCCTTCATCTCCCGCATTGTTATCTCAAACCATGCGACATCAGTATCTTCGTGTGCGCTAGATACGGTCCATGTTCGCACACGATCATCGTTTATCGACCCGGGTGCTGAATCTGCCATATGCTGGTACGGTGGTGGACCTATCCAATCCATAAAGTCTAGCACTATAGCTTGACCAGGTCGGATCCTTAACGGCTGAACGTCCCCCTTCGAGATTACCTCAAACCTGAAGATAGCCAGGTCATCAGACAGTTGCATTCCCTTTTCGAGCATGGCCTTGTGGCCTTGTGCCCCGCCAACATCCGCTTGCCCTTCTTCGACCAGATACTTAACTTTCGGAGTGTAGGGGCTCCGTCCAACTTCCGACCCTTTGCGCTGTCTCACGGGAAGCGCATTCCGAACCAGCGTAAATCCCGTAGTGCTAAGAACGGTAATTGTTGCATGTCTAGACATGATTTCGAGAGCAGATGGCCCAACGTAGTTTCTTGCTGTACCGGTCAAGTACAAGATGTCGCCGGTTGTGAACGAAATGATCGTAAAGCCTGCCAACCCGCTTGACTCGATATTGCCAAGACTATTCATGAATCTGTTTCCAGAATAATCAGGCAGGACAACGCTTCGTCGGTCAGACGGCCTGACCCGTAGAAACCCTGGAAAGCCGCCACGAGAGTTCATGCCCGCGTGTGAGGGAAACATGGCTGCGGAGGTAGGGTCAGGTCTGTGGATTGTTGCCACAAAGACCGTGTCGGCGGATTCTATCATATCAATCACTTCAGGGGGTAACTTCTCCGTCGGTGCCATATGCAGTGATTGGTAAACGAGGTGTGGTTTTGCCCACGGGAACGGGTCAAGCTGACGCACATTTATATACTTTGGACAATTTCTGTGATTACCCTTAGTACCTGTAGTTCTGGCCTTGACCAAGCTGGTATGAGACTCTTACCCCAACGCCTCAGTAATCTCAACTTCAAATATATAATCGTAGTGCGACATCGCCTTTACCATGTGAATTTTCCCCGCAAACTTATTCCTTCTGCGCGTCGGGAATTCGATACCCAACCCAGCCGTCAGTGACCTCTCTTCTGATCTTCGGCCTTCCATTTGATGATTGGTGATATCTTTCAGTGATCTCCACCCCTGAAGGGTCGGTAATATTGGATCGCCCTCCCATAATTGTGGTCGGAAAACTAACGACTTTAAACTTGGACTGTCTACGAATCCGACAGTTCCCGTCGATCCTGCAACTATTCCACCCCAGGGCCGTCCATCAGCATCGGTAGTCGTGAGTGCAATGAATGGCAGATTCGAGGTGTGGAATATTTGATGTTGTTCACGAAGTTGGTTTTCGACCGCAGTCCAATGAGATGATACGGCGGTCGCGTAGCCCAGTTGGCGTTGGATGGCGACCTCGCCGGGGTGCCAGCCTTGAAGGGCGGAGATGGCCATCCCCTTTATGTCTCAGTTGAACCCGATTACCTGGTACTGATTTCAGGTTACTATTGGTTTGTATCCTTAGAAGCACTATGAGAGGAAAGGCATGTGCGGGCGGAACTCATTGAATCATTAAATCAGTGCTGTCTGTCAGTGTGATCGCGTCATTTTATCCGAGATGACAAATACGCCACAAAGTCTCAGAAGTCTAGACTTCCGTAGTGACTTCGAATACGAGTATTCCTTGCTCCCTTTGCATAAGGTTTACAACACCAAGCCGTCTTACTCATGGAGAGCCTTATTGCTATACATTCACAACTGGAGGTGTCCAGGAGTTGTTCGGTTATATGTTGGCGTCGAATATGTGGTAAGGCTATGGGGAGAAAGGTCATGCAAGGCATATTTCTAAACGCCTTGGCTTGCACTACTCTCTAATCTTCCCACCTATGTCAAATTACCGACTGCCTCATCGTATACAGATACCCATCGGAGTCTACGTGTCTCAGGGAAGCGTTTCTTTTAGGGGTTTGTGGTAGCTAAGCGTTAAAATGGTGCCAGTCTGGAACATGGGTGAAGCCGTACCAGCCTTGCGGCTGTTAGGCACTTGCTTGCAAGTAATAACATTGTCTCAATCGGAGTTGTGCCTCTATCCTGTGTCACGCTCAAGCTCTTCAGTAATACATAGTATGCATGCACTACAGATGCTTCGGTGCAGAATTCGGCATTTCTGTTATTGAATACTATTGTATGGGCCACTGGTCAGGAGTATCATGGGAAATGTCATGAGCGAATGTTTCATCTTGGTTGATAATTCCCGTTCGGCGGCCAGGGTTGTGATTCTGATAGACATTCTTTATCATCCTATCTTACATTCACTCCTCTTATACGGAGGAAATAGTCAGTGATGCTAGCTACTGTGTTTCCTGTTCCGGGCACTCCTGATTCTCGCAATGAAAGAGCAGCGTATGCCACTTTGGCATTAGGCGATGAGCAATTATCGGTTTACTGGCTTTTAACCATACTATTACAGTGAACGCTTCCGGACGAGCGGAGTATACGCTCTACCTCTCGTCACAATCTACTTCAATATAACTTCTAACAACCCTCGGCTATACAGTACTTTGAAATGCTATGTATTTATTTTCGCGGTACCTGCATGGACCTATAGTGAGAGAGACAGGAATACCCTGATGATGTGAGAAACTGCCATTGTTTTGTCTGATTGTAAAGGACGGGGTAATGTATCACTATAGGAAGGCAATTCTAGCATACCATATCAGCACGGCGGCTGCGGAACATATTGCTGGTCTTCAACGTAAATACGAGCGCGACCATCATTGGGGAGTCCAAGGGAGGCGAGGCCGCGGTTACCGATAGCGAGCACAGTTCCTTGTCCCGGGTTGGTGTAGTTTCCGGGTACATCATAAGTACACACACTCGGCCCTAAGCGACTAAGTGCTGAATGCATAATTTGCACTTGGTCAGGTAGGGCTATCGCACCCTGATACAGAGCACATACAATAAGTGTGTCTGTGTGGCTGGAAAAATATTCATCGCGGTAACGCATGTATAAGGCGGTCACTTCTGTCATCAACCGACGAACATTGTTGTCCCCGGCATATGGGTCAGATGCTGATGCTGTCGGGCGAGGCGGAATATGAGCAAGAATAGCACCACGGGACGATGCTATCACAATGGCAGAGCATGCTCCAAGCCCTTCTGTGCCGATAGCAAACATTTCATGTAGTGATGCCACTCTGACAGCATTCATCGGCACAACAACCACATTTGCCGGGTGAGCACGCACCCAACGGGCTAATTGCGACATTTTCAATATTCTGCTTAAGGGACCAATTGAGACTTTTTGGTATCTTAGTATACAACCACTCCCTCCCCAAAAAGCACCTATGAACCCAGCTACTTATACTCTCTCGCAGTGCTAAGGACGCTATATGACCGGGATATGCCTTGTGTTCTTGAAGTAGGACCAATCAATGTGGAACTTCTACATTCGTAGCCAGGCATACTCCGACGCGGATTGCAAGTTGGATCGCATGTCCCCTGCGCGCTCGGAAAATCGCGAATAATCTATATATACAGCGCCGGCCACGTGAGCAGATGTACATCAGCGGCTATTGTGTCACCTTTCGGTATAGTGACTCACTATTAGTTTAAATGCACCGTGCGCGCCAGCCATCCGAGCTAAGCTCCAACTACTTACGACTGCTCCAGAAATATATTCCTCATAGAGTCTTTGACAACTTCGAACAGTTATGAACGTACAACCTGCTTCAAGTTCGCCCTCGCCTTCCATCTGGGGTGAGATTTATCAAGTTCCGGGCCGGACCTCTCGGGACATCCTTCTGAGAGCAAGAGAACTATGCCTCAATGGGGATATCCAACAATTTTGCGACCTCCTCGACTCGGCGCAATCGTCGTCGGAGAACTTCCATATAGATGACTTTGGTATTATCATGGGGCAGGCTGTGGAACAAGACAATGTGGATTTCATGCGGGCGCTCATGGATCATGGTTTTCCCACACATTCAATCTACGCTCGGAGCGCAACTAGGTGCAGATCCAAGAATGCGCTCGCTTTCCTTATTGAAAAAGGATTGGATATCAACGAGCCAATGTGCGAGACCCAACCCCCCATCCTAGGGTGAGTCCATACTCCAATCTTCCGCGATTTAACGCCCTATTAATCCCTCCTAGAATTGCCATAGAAAACGAAGAGATGGTATCTTGGCTTTTGGATCATGGTGCCGATCCCAATAAACGTACATTTATAGACGTTTCCCCGCTTTCGTGGGCTGTTGAAAGAGCCCCCATTTCCACTATCCGCCTAATGTTGGATTATTGCCAGAATATCCAGCCAGGCCAGCTGCTTCATCATGCTGTTCAACGCGATGCTGACACTATTGAAGTGTTGGAAATGTTAATTGAAAAGGGAGCGCCTTTGAACACTCCTGTGCACGAGGACCTCCCAACCTTCTCGGTTTTGTGTTTTATGTCACTAGGAACACCTCTGCACCGGGCATCTGAGCTCGGAAGAGTGGATGTGGTACGCTACCTCCTTGGCAAAGGAGCCGACCAGGATGTGAGAGACAATAGAGGACTTACAGCTATTGAGCTGGCTGCTAGATTGAATCAGCAAGCAGTGGTTGAGGTGCTGCAGAGGCGTGAAAGCGGCAGAAACCCCGTTCACCACCGGTAATTGTACTCCTTAGATCAATGTAATCAATTTTGCTATTCCCTATTATAATAGTCATCACACATCGTAAATCAATTATCTCCTGACTAATTGATAGCCACCCGTTCAATAACTGATCCAGTAAATCATGGCTGGAAGTGCGAATAAAGTCACTTTTCTAAGGATGCTATACTCCTCGTTTCTCTAGGAATCATGTATTGCTATTGATGACGAAGGGGCACAGCAAGACAGTGGATACTTCACCAATATTATCTGAACATGAAACAAGGAAACATATGGATCGGTGAGAAGTCAGATATGCATACTAATTCAACGGCTATGCTCTAAACCTTTTTGAAGATCGATATAGTGATCTTCAAACAAATTTTCAGTGGTACAGCCCCTACCGGCTCCGGAAGATTCACCGTGGTGGAGACCAAATTCATATTTCGTGCAGAAAGATTGGAGCTTCTCATCTCCTTTTAACGATCTGGGATGTCTCGGAGAAGTAGCGAGCCAACTTTTAGTCGGTGGGGGCAACTTTAATAGTCTTCCTAAGGGTCTTGGCTAGCAGTATTTAAAACCGTGGTTCACTGTGTGTACCCCTGCTTACTACTGCACCACCAATTTTCTCTAAACGCGTGGTCTCACTGCCATCTTTTCAGTCACTATGCCAAACATCATGCTCACCCTAGATTGCCTACCCGTGGAAGTCCAACGGCTGATTTGCCTGTTTGTAAGTGCATGGATGGGATGGTAACAACTACACAAACATAAACTCTGAGAATAACAGGTCGTCGATTACTCGTGGCATGATTTGGCCGCTCTAAGTCGAACATGCCAAGGTTGGCATGATCTCGCAGCTGCGGAACTCTACCGGAATCTTCGAATTGCATTCTTCGACCACACAGATCTTCTCAATGCCATGTCTGAGCTTCGCACCGATGGCCTTGGTCGCCAGTACCTACGGTTTGCACGAACCCTCGAGCTTGTTTGTCTCAAGGAGCCGTGGCTGGAGACTAAAACAGCCAAGCGTCTTTGGCAAAAGAATAATTGGGCAAATAAGTTTGTTCTCTTCAATCCTATAGCCACTGCAAACACCCTCATCCAGCACTCATTGTTGGAAACCAGGGACCTCTCTCTTGGATTCCTCAACTTAGCTGTCTCCTACTACCAGCAGCAGGACTGGGAGCCGGTCATTAGCCTCCTTTCGAGAATGAAGTGTCTTCGGCTACTCAGCTACGCTATGCGGAATATGTTTCCTACTTGCCTTTATCAGGCCCTTCAACGGCTACACCCAGCCTGCCGACTGGATGTATGGACTCCTCAGTCTCCAACCCTTGATCTACCGGGTCTAGGACGCTCGCACCCTTGCGTTGGTAACGAGTTCAAACAGCCTTTTGACCTTAACATCCTGCGGTCCCCCGCACTTCAAACTATCAATGCAGTCTATACACTGGACAGGGATGCTGAGCAGGGCTGGGTTTACAACGACGAGGCCTTCCGCTTTGCCTGTATGGCTCCTAATCTTAAACACTTGCTGATCCATGATATGTACGGCCGAGATGAAAACCCCATCACCAAGGTTAAGAAAGAGTGGCAGGAGTTTAGTCTAAATTCAAAACCACCCTCGTTCACAGCCAGCATAGAGACCTTGACTTTCATCGACTATGACCCTCGCAACCCGCATGAGCGCATCATTCTCAATATCTCGGCCATGCTCGACCTCTCCAATCTCAGATCCCTTGACATGGGAGTCCATTCCGAGCCGGCAATGTTGATAAAAGCCGCCTCGATTATGATCCATTTGGAACGTCTTTACATCAATATGCTTCCCTGGAACAAGCAAATGAAGATGCACTGGGACGTGGATTCTGAGGATGCCACATGGGATATTGAAGACATGATATCTGCTGTGCGAGCATTCAGGCCCCTGCGCTTTCTGTGTCTGCGGGGATTGCGGAGCTTCGCCTCTTTAAGCCGCATTGTCTCCCACCACAACACATTGGCGGGCCTAAGTATTGTGGCCTCTGATAGGCAGCGACAAACACCTCAAGAAGGGCTTAAATATCCCATCTCCAACAGCGAACACGTTCGGTTAATAGCAAACTTGTGCCCACGGCTCGAAGAACTCCGTATGCCGCTACAGCGTTCACAGGGTAATGCCCAGGAGTGTGAAATTTACAAAGCCCTTGGACAACTTTCGCGCCTTCATACTGTTTTCTTTGATCTTGACTGCGATCCTAGACATACACCACTGAGGGATGAACTGCCTAGTTCCGCGTGCCTCCGGGAAATTCTCATCAACTCTGCCATCGACGAAAGTATCGTCACAGAGATCTTCAACCTTGTCTTCTTTAACCAGCAGACACGTAGGATCAAAAACGTGCGCGTGCAACTCGCCATAGGAGACGTCTTCGTACGGGAACTAGAACATATAGTTCGGCAACTCGGTCGATCATTTCTCGTCACACGAAAGGACTTCTACATCAATGAGAATGTGCTAGTGGATGTTACGGAGGTTGGACGAGTCGCATGGCAGTTATGGCGCGAGGACGATATTGGCTATATCGGGTCCATCCATATACCTAAAGAAATAAAGGTTATTTTGGAGGAGTACTGGCCACTGCAGTCAGATAGCAATCGGAGTAAGAAATGGAAGGAGTTTCCGTTGCTGGTCAGAAGCTTCCCCTTGGAGAGTGTGTAAGGGAAAAGTATGAACAACGGAACGGGCAGAAATGGCTTTATGCTGTTGACAGTGTAGGCCTCCTTGTGGTTCCCGGCATCAGGTTTTTATGTATACTTGCATCATCGTGAAACTGCTTAGAGCATGAAATGGTCTTGATTGTCACTTCTTTAAGTTTCCATTCACGGGAATCCATACTTTCATGTGCCGGACTTGATATGCAATTCAGATATAGTATAAGCGTGGGGGGCTACCAACTAGAAACGAAGAATACTACCAGTGCAAGTTGGTTGCCCGCATAAAACTTCGGTGAGAATATATATCCGGTAACAGATTTCTTGAGATGGTAATAAGTATATATCCCAAAGGACTCATCACGTTCATCCGTCTATCGCAAGTAGATTACAAGCATATCATGACCACAAGCATGAATTGGGAGGGTAAAGCCCAAAGTTACAGAAGATCGGGATGGGGCGCAGAACATTGTTAGGAGTCAACCGTCAGTTTCCCCTCCTCTCGCCATCAACACCTTTATTGTTGCAGTGGCATGAGAGACACGGGCTCTCCTTCATGTCTTGTTAACTAACTATAGCCAATTTTCACAATTATGGAGCCACTCCTACATTGAACCAGGAAGCAGTCGTTGAAGTGTTGCAGGTCGATTGCGAGGACGCTAAGATCTGGGAGCCTGTATAAGGGTGTCTCGTGAACATACCTTTCTTCATTTCCCACTTTTCCTATCTGTATGCAGTTTTCTCACCACGTCCCAGTCTGGTCGGTCCACCCTTCCTATCAATATACTATTCTTGGCGTAAAAGATTGTAGCGCACAGACTGTTTCGCCGGTATTGCTTCAGCGCTTAAACGTATTCCGGGAACGAAAGCGCAGTGCAAGGGACTAATCTTCCCTTCAATACATCGCGATGGAAAGCACAGCGTGCATGTGGTCTGGCAGAAAGTCGGCCATCTCCAGCCCCGCGGGTAAGTATCTACCTATTTATACTCACTACTTTGAAAAGAGTGTAAAAATATATGTTTTGCAGGAGGACCTACCACTTGCTCTGTAATCCACAGGTCGCACTTTCATATACAGTGACAGCTACTGAAAGCCCTTGGCCGTGCACAAAGACACATGACGCAATGGAAAAAGGTCGCATAAGGGTCTCCCACGAACAAGAGATTCAATGAATGACATAGGTTACTGATAATGTGTACACCCCTACACGCACCATAGGAGATAACCTCTGGCCAACAACGGGAGCTAATTCTATTTCATATCAACTGCCCAATCGCTTAATCCTGACCCTGCCCGTAATGCTCTTCGGTAAGCTCTCAGAAGCAAGCAGGCATGTAAAATCAAGGAGTTAGCATATACAAAAGCTCAATAGCAGTACAAGAGATCAACAAGTGATATTATGAGGCCTGTAGCGGTGACCATTGGAAGGTCTATGGCTTCTGTAGCATTCGTGCTCCGTAACCCTCCAATGCGCGAACCACAAAGGCAAAAAGGAGACGACGGAAAGCCATGCCTGATGTGAGCCCGCTTTCGTCGAAATAGAACCCACGTACGGGTTTCGTTGTTTGCCATAGAAAACTGAATAAGAACATTGCATTGTAGTCAAAGATCGCCACATATGGACAATATTCGGAGTACTTGTAAGCTTGCTTCAAGAGCCAAACAGCATTACACTAAAGCAGCATCAGGCTTTCCGTATCCATAGCCCTCGCTGTTTTAGCTTGGAGACTCTGCTCGTTGACGGCGCCTTTGTGACAGAACTTGCAGGGAACCTTGGAACGGCGCTTGGAAAATCATTAAGCCGGCGGGCGAGCCAAGGGGTGAACCGCCGGGTTCCCGTTCCTCTCCAAAGGCCACAGTGGTGCGCTGCAAATTGTCTTCGATCAGGGGCTTCAGACTATATCAAGACAAACCGCAGTGGCAAGTGAATTAGACCATGGTCTATCTCCAGCAAAATGTATCTTTGTTCGATACCCCATCTACAGAGCTCCCCAAGCCTCCGGTACCATACACGACTGGATGGAGGTTCACTGCAGAGTCTCATAGCGTCTCAGCACCAACGCTAGTTACCGGAGGCTGTTGCACGAATAGCGAAAGCAACAGGATAGAAAGAAAGCGAATGAGTCCAGTCGAACGATGTCTTCAACGACCCCCGTTACCCGGGAGTAGAGGGAATGATGCCGTTAGCCTGGAAGTCCTCAAGCTTCTAAAAGGGGGCGATGGCCACAACTCGCAAGTATTCACTGTCCGGCTAATCGCGTCAACCTCTCAATCACTCCCAAGGAATGGCACAGACCTTGTTACAAAGATATATGACCCGCTTTATTTTGACGATGATGAAGGTTATCTCAACCCGTTTCTCTGCATGGACAAATACTACACCCACGAAGCCAATGCGTATGAAGCCCTTGCCGAGTTCCAAGGTCGCGGTATCCCGAAATATTTTGGATCATACTCCTTAGATTTACCCGTTGATTCAACACGTAAACGGGCAGTTAGAATGATTCTCATCGAACATATTCAGGGAACCACCATGGCAGATGCTAAACCAGCATTGTTCTCTCAGTCTGCCCGTCAATATATTATGAGAACAATTGTCGACCTTGAAAGCCGTATCTATGAAAAGAACATCTGGCTTATTGACCTGGAGCCACGGAACATTCTCATCAGATCTGCAGTGGATAGCCAGCCTCAGATAGTGTTCATTGATTTTGGGGATGCTCTGTTCAACCGTCGACGAGACAATCCTATTGCAATGCAGGTGAACAATTTTTTGGGGCATTATATTTCACCCCTTCTGCGTTGGAAGGATGTCAAAGCAAAATTATATGCATTCTCAGATTGGGTCGATTGGGACTGGGATTGTTGGCTGGAGGTAGAGTTTGCACACACAGTTTCTAGCATCACACCGGAGATGAGAGAGCGGTGGTCCGGTAAATAGGAGTAATAGGCTTTCCTAGGCGTTGAATGTAGTTAGACTCTGAAGGGCGCCCTGATAGCTCGCATGGAGATCGGAGTACGCCCAGGGCTTTCTCGAACGCACGTCTACCTGAAAAAGCATGGAGCAGGACAGTCACTAATGTTCGGATTTCTATTTGCAACTTTAACTTCTGCGCCTCTCTCCTCGCTCCAACTGGCGCCTTTGCAACCTGGGCTGCTTGGTTTGACAATTTCAGTATTTTATTATCCGACTCCTGAGCTCGACACTCGGACCGGAATTTCCTCATCTGCTGATCAGTTAGTATATCAGTGCCAAATCCTTCCGGCTGCAGTCTCTGCACACCATCCGACATTTTTAGATAGAGACATGAAAGGAGATACAATCTTCTACGTTCCTTATCCCAGTCAGATACAAGAGCCTTTCTAAATTCCAAGGTCTAAGGTTCGGCGTAGAAATGCTCGATAAATCTTGGTGCTTTGTTACTGTCAGCATTACAGCTTCGGAGGCGACGTTCGGATCTGGAGGATGATATAGCGCTGTTGGGACATTTGGATGCCAAAATTGAAAATATACTTGCCGCGTACGAGCATCCCCTTCTCTACGATATATTAATAACTATCCTTTGGCTATTTCTGCATTATCTCAGAGATCGTGGGGGAGGCTGGCTGGAAGGGCCAGATTGGGTCCGCCCATGGAGGCCTCGATGATGACGGGCTCAAAGAGGATGGGCGTGGACAGGAGGCGCACATGAATATTGGAAAAATTGATCCTGTAGTATTTGTTAGAGATCTTTTGGTCGAGCTTTTGCCGGACAGTGGCGAAATATAGCGTTTTGCGCAGCCCACGTTATGTGCAATACCAACAATCGGCCACTTCGATCATCCTCTATATGTTCATTCAGACTCCCGCCTGCATCCTGGTTGGATGTGTCCGCCATCTGAACTTCATGCAGAGGAGTCGCCCATTGCTTCAACTTTGTGTAGATGTGGTCACAGAGTGCCATGGAGGCCAATAATAGCCAGAGCGTTCTGCGGGACTGGATCAGGGCGGTCGAGAGGGATGTAGTATTCGATGGCAAGATGATACGGGATTTCTCGTCCTTCCCAGGCACTTTGTGGGTGGTCTTGGATGTGCTCCTCAGGAATAATACGGTCGAATAGTCAACTGGAACAAGACTTTGTTGGTGTTTCTGCGAAGATGATGTTCGCGCGTACTTTAATGAATGAATTTTTCGTGTTACTAACGGAAATAAGTCAGGTTAAGACTTAGCGGGGAAATGGTAATGCGTCGAGCTGTATGCATATATGCATAAGGCTATGCCGATACATCCCACTCACTACATCACCTGACTGTATGAGACAAGACAGTCGGTTTGATTACTAGTATTCACCAATCCAGTCCCAGCCTCACTTGGCTGATCCTTTCCTATCCGAAGAGGTCTTCGGATACTATAAGGTCCAGTTTCAGTTACTGCTTGACAAGAAGCATCCCACTGACATCGAAGGGACTTGCTTTCTCGGGCAATTCCAGCCTAAATCCATACTGATTCCTGCAAAGAGCTCTGGGAAACTACCCTGTTTCCACAGGCAGACGTAGCACCTTCGATACCGAAACCCAGAATTCATCATAAGCAAAAATAATCCGTAGCAGCTTGCAATCCCTTAATTTACCGACATAGCTACAGTCGCGGCCCGCTATTCTCCAATCACAATTAATTCCCTGATAATCTATATTTTCTCTATCTTTTCTTTTTCCCGACCACGCTGTGTTTTTTCGTCAGGCGCGTTACCGGTCATACCAACAAATTCAGTATATATACAATTTCTACGTACAGCTTCTTATTCACAATCTTACATGCTCAGTCTGGCATATCATTGTATCCGTCGTTAGTAAACTCTCTAAACTCCTCACAATGACTCGGGTACTGCTCGATTACAAATCCGCCGTTTTCCGCCAACAAAGAATCCGCGTGCGGATAAACATCGGTCGCCTCCAGAGTAGATCTGCCTGGGCTCGTAGCAAAAGGCTTAGTACACATTAGCTGTGAAAATTGGGAAATATCATGGATGGAAGGCGCTGTGAGATGACTTTTGGTTTCATGTGTCAATGAATCAAGGATCAGCACAGGGAAGTGCTCGATTGTATGCTACTCCAGCATCTATCTATATTCTCATCAAGCCCATATTTGGAATCCGGTGGCAATACGATCACGGGGGCAGCACAAGTGCCGGAGGATGTAGGGCTACAACGAATGATCTGACTGAATATGAAGATTTTGGGGGACAAAGGTGGTACTTTCCCACCCACCTTGCATCTTCTAGCGCTTACCATGGCTAAAAGGCAACATTTATTTGATCATTGTTAAGTCAGTGAACCTGAACCTTCTCACTAAGCTCTCCTTATCCTTTGTCTGCTACCGCTCTCTGTCCCAGTCACACCTTTTGCTCCTCTAGTCCTGATTTTCTGAACTCCTCTTCCCTCTCGGCTTGACTGCCAAGTACAAGGCTTCGTGAGTGACTTCATATCTGACAGCTCTCTAGTATTCCTAGACAACCTCCATTTGCTCCTCCGTCGCCTTCTCCTCAACCTGCAAGCCCCCATGCGCACCCTGCAGTCGACCATGCTTCCTCATATCTCTAGCCGCGGAAACCGGCTGGAATATGTTTTTACTATCAAGGAAGATATTGTCAATGGCCTCTAGGTGCAGACTCTTCGTTTCGGGAAAGAAAAAGTACACCACTATTGACATCAGCATCACATGATCAGGGCAAATGAAAGATGAAGACAAGAACATCTCCGGCACAAGCAAGACCAGATTGATGGCTGCATAAACGATAAAATACTTCCAGCCCAAGGAGCTGAATCCAGTAGGCGTGACCTCAACAACCAGGAAGTTAAATGTCCACGATGACGCCGTCGACATGCCGGTAATCTGTGTCCGAACAGCCAGTGGTGCGATCTCGGAGCAGTAGAGATACGTTAAACCAATGCACCCGTTAACGTAAAAGAACACGTAAAGGAAAATGAATGCAACCGCGGTATGAACGGCAGCTGTATTGGATGGCTGAGAGATGCACCCTGCCATCACAGCCATGCATATACCCATTCCACCAAAGGCGATAAGTAGCAATTTGCGTCGCCCGGCCTTGTCGATAGTCAGGGTTCCGATGGGGGCAATCAGCATTTTCCTGTTATCTTAGCCTTATATTCACCATGAGAAGCAATAATAAAGGGGGGGCATACCATGTGAAAAGAACCGCGGACATAAGCAACGATAGAGTCCCGTCCATACCAAGATAAGTCTCGAATATAGTCGATTGGTAGAAAGTTATCGCATTGGCCCCGCAGATCTGTTGCCCCATCTGTAATGAGACAGCGATGAACGCCCGGTTGGCGAATCGTGCCGGTCCGTTCCGAAGGATATCCTTAAAGGAGCCCTGTCCGGTTTCCTGAAGCGATGTTTCGATTTCTTCGATTTGGCGAACGATACCGTGGCTGTCGACGGATTCATCGCGGAGCATAGCAAGGACATTGCGAGCGTCGTCAATGCGACCCTTTTTGATCAACCAACGTGGCTGCCCTATTAACATTCACGTATAACGTAATGGTGGGAGTTTAACGTACTGAATCCGGCCACACGGGAGCCCAGCAGAGGGATACTAGACAGAGAAAACAAGGAAATGCAAGAGGAAGTCTCCAGGTCACCGATCCTTCTGTGAACGCGAGTGCGTATTCCAGCCACCCGGCAAGTGCCAGCCCAGTACACAGAAAGATACTCTGAAACATGACAATAAATCCTCTTAACCGGGGCTGAACGGTCTCACTCTGCCTGTATAAATCGAGATCAGCGTGGGAAAATCCAACTTGTACAATGGGAGTGGTCCTCATACCAATTCGGCCCAGTAGCAGTCACGCCACCAAACCCGAATCCAGCAACAAACCTCCCGATGGTTAACTGTGGCAAGGAGAATGCACTCGACTGGAGTATTGAGCCGACGATTGTAATCACCAGACCCAGCATGAACGTTCTCTTACGACCAAGGATGTCACCCACGACTATACAACTAAGGGCACTGAAAAGACAGCCCAGGTTAAAGATCGCCGTCACTGTGCCTTTGATTCGAGAGTTCTCTGCTTCTTTGGAGCCTGTCGTATTGACAGTGTCCATCTGAGGAAATGTATGTACCCATGACTGCCGAGTTTCGATGCCCGATGTCACAGCCATGAGATAACCGAAGCAGATGTAGGCCGGGAGAATGACCGTACAAATGTGCCCGATGTTGAGCTTGGTGCCGCGAAGACCTAAAGCGGGCTTCATTTTGGCGTATAAGAAATGAATTGTTGGAATAACGTGTTTATGCGTATATGGACCAGTGCTGGGAGGGGGAGGAGGCAGAAAAGAAGACTACCGGCAAAACAGAATCGCTCTGAGCGAAGGCATTAAGGGGGCCTCGTTTTCCCCTAAAGTCTGATGTGGATATCAATGCCATTTCACCACCTTGCCAGACCCATATATTCTCGTCCGGGGAATCGGGGGCCCGTCTTCTGTATTGTGGAGGAAATCAGGAGGAGTTGTGGGGGCACGGGGAGCTTGAAGCCGAGTTATACCGAGCATAACATCCCTTCAACGAGTTGGAAGCCTGGGATCGAGTGCGGTCCACATCATCTGTAGAAGCTTGACTGTTTTGGATGATTTCACTGTGGATCCGGGCCTTTTCCGCGCCGGTCTGTCAAGTCCGCTGCTTTTCCGACAAGCGCTAGGTAGGATGCTCAAGCGTAATGACGGACGGATCCTTGTGCGCTGATGAAGGCGAGGAAGCCAATGGGAAGATAAATATGCGATACTACCATGAATTTTCCCAGTTCCCATGTATTTGACGAATTTGCTCAAGTGAACAGCAGGCTTTCAGGAAACAAGGTATGTCAGTCGGTACACAGCTTGCACTAGACATGACTATAAATGTACCAACGCTAACTCAACAATTTTCAATGTAGAGCTTCATTTTGTAGCTGCCTGAGATTCACCTCAGTCTCCTTCAAAATTGGGCATTGGCGAGAAGTAAGAAAACGATGGGCGTAACGTGGACTGTAACTTGGGGTTTAAGACTCAGGCTGCCTCCTAGTTGCCGATGTGAATTGCTTACGATGACCATAAAGAGTGACTGGCAGATCGCCGCTGTCAATGCTAGGCTATACTCAGACGAACCCTCGTGTCAAGGGATACCGCCGCTTCGTTTAAGTCTATCATTATTCCTATCGAAAAATCTGCAGTTGCACAACATGGCTGTCCTGTCACATGAAAAGCATCAATAATACGGTTATCCTATTGGTTCGTTGTTTGATTTAGCTTGCCCTTGACCAGATTAGCCAATAGCAAATCACGATTTCCTTCAACCTTCTTCAGGTCGACTTGCGATATCCACCCATTGACATTCTTTTTCAAGCCGTTCATTTGATCCTCGGATCCCAAGTCAAATTTGTTCACCGCCATATCGTCGAGCCACGATTTCAACGCCGGTCCCAGATGATCCATGAAATGGGTAAAGTCTCCCCCTCCCCCGAGAGTATTTGTCATTATCGGCCCTGTCAATGCCCAGCGCAGACCGAGACCGGACGTGACGGTTTTGTCTATATGCATTAGAATTGCCCGCACATCCCAGTGGGGAGGAATTTCAGTACTCACCAAGATCTTGGGCGGAGACAATTCCTCGTGATACGAGACTGTACGCTTCGGCACAGATGGCGGCCTGTAGCCGATTGGCGATGAAACCAGGCGTTTCCTGATTTACGACCACCGGCTCTTTATCCAGGCTTTTGTAGAAATTGTATGCACCCGTCACATAGTCTTGACTTGTTCCAGGATGAGGGACAACTTCGACGAGAGGCACCAAGTGAGGAGGGTTGAAGGGGTGGCCGATGAGGATTCGAGATGGGTTGTTGGAGCATTCAGTGACGAACTCTGACGAAGGAAGGCCGGAGGACGAAGATGCGATGAGGACATGAGGGGGTGTCTTTGCGTCCAACTGTGCGAATAGACGGCGTTTGAAGTCTAACCTCTCTGGTCCATTCTGGCATGTTTGTTAGTATCGATGATGAGGTGCAAGTTGAGTTCTGTGGGACAGTCTCTTACTTCTTGGATCAGGTCTAGGCTTCCGAGGTAGGGCTTGATGTCCTCGACGAATGTGTAATTCTTCAGACAAGCGGCAGGAGCAACCGTAGCATTAGGTACCTCGGAGCAATACTCCTGCAAATAGTCGCGCAGTTTTGCCTCGGCTCCTGACGCTGGGTCTGTTACAATCACTTTGAGGCCCTTGGCCAGGAAGAGTGCTGTCCAGCTGGCTCCGATGACGCCTGCGCCGATCACACCCACGGTTTGAATCGAGGAAGACATAGCAAAATTCTGTGAGTCTGCGCTCTGCACATTGAGGCTAATGAGTGTTTACTATCTGTACTTTAATATATCCACCATCGTCGAGTGGCGGTCCACCAGCCTCCAGCCTACTTTGGTGTTAAGATCACGGAATCTCTACTCATTTACCTAATCGGGTAATATGCACCTCGGAAGGGGCTCGATGTTGATGACGACGATCTTCAGAACAGGCGTTCCAGCAGTCCCAGCGATCGGGATTCACGCGGCGTTCAGCCGGTAATTGCTCGGAATTGCATGATTCATCAGGGGCGAGTTGCCACTTTGGGCCAGATCCAGCGGATTCCGTGGTTTCGGCTTGCCGATATTTACACTTTCCGCGAGTTCGGGATGCCAATTCTAAAACATCGGAATGAATTTAGATGCGGGACCTATGATTTTCAACGGTTTGATGGATCTAGTGTGGAGAAAGAAAGTGACTGATGGCTGTATACTAATAGTCGCTGTATCCTTGAGCCTTTAGATCCTTCTCTGCTGTACAAACACTTTAGTACTCGCTAAATCTCTTGTATCATTTGCTTTCCTGTACCCTTCTAACACACTCTACGATGGCTCCCCACGAAACGACGCCAAGTGCAGACATCTATGGTCCTGGAACCTTTGTCGATAAGGACTTCCTTCCCGCGGCCCAAGATGCTGGTCGCATCTTCGAGTATATTGCCAAGCGCACGCCTGGGTTCACTCAAGACCAAGAGCTGTGGAAGACAGTCAGCTTCACTGGCTGCGAGTTGCCTGTTATCCCTGGCCCGACCAAGGCTCCTCTTGTCGCTGCTGCCTTACATGCCATGTGTGGTGTTGTGGCCCACGAAATCGTCGAAGATCGCGATGGTACTGCAGCCCGGGATCAGATGGTGAAGGTAAATACCGATCACGCGGCCATCTGGCTGGGGACGATCTTTGCGGCCTCTGTCGAAGGAAAGGACATGTCTGAATTGGTCCAGTCGCGCAAGCTACCGTCCCTTTTCGAGCGTGATTTCGAGAAGGGCTGGCAAGCAACGCCTCTGAGACAACGGTCGACTGCAATCTACAAGACCAAGACGCCGGGCGTTTGGTATCAAATTCATGGCTCCCTGGATGCCGCGCCTGTTCTGCGTGCTCTAGGGATGGATCCCGAGTACCCGGCCCAGACGCCGGACGAAGCTTACGAGTACATCAGTAAGCATGTCCAGCAGTGGACTGCAGATGAGCTCGAGATGCTCACCGTCAAGAACGGATTTTGTGGTAGTATCTGCTTTACTCCGCAAGGGTGGGCGGATACCCTGATGGGGAAAAGACTTGCAGAGCACCCGCTGGTCGGCTACTCGCGCCAGTCGCATGCGATCCCGACTCCTCCGGTTCCTTTTACCACGGTCGCGAACGATAAACGGCCACTTGCAGGCATCAAGGTGGTAGAGCTAGTGCGTATCATTGCTGGTCCAGTGATTGGCAGTACTTTGGCCGCACTTGGTGCCGACGTCATTCGTGTCAACTGCAGTCGCTTGGTGGATCTCAATGTATGTTCCAGGTCTTCTTTGGATTCGTTTGCAACATGGTGTATTAATTCGGAATCCAGGTCTTGCAACTCACCCTCAATGCTGGCAAACGCACCATAGATCTCGATCTGACCAAGGAGGAGGACAAGTCACGCCTGCGGGAACTCATCGAGGGCGCAGATGTCTTTGTCCAGGGCTTCCGCCCCAACGCAATCGCGAGAAAGGGATTTGGTGTCAATGATCTTCTCGAGATGGCCGGTAACCGTGGCAAGGGCATCGTCTATGTTGAGGAGAACTGCTACGGCCCCGACGGCCCCTACCACGAGAGACCCGGCTGGCAGCAAATCGGAGATGCGGCGTCTGGTTCGTCGTACGTGATGGGCCGGTCCTTGGGCTTCAAGGATGGGACAAGCGTCCTACCCCCATTGCCCATCTCTGATATGACAACCGGGCTTGTGGGAGCGTTGGGCGCACTGATGGCTCTCCGGGATCGCTCCCGACACGGTGGTTCGTACCGCGTGACGAGCTCGTTGGTCAAGGCTGATACGATTAATCTCGAGCCTGAGATCGGGCTCTACTCGCCCGAAGTTGTTGAAAGGTGCAGCCAGTTGTTCAAGTGGGGACACATCGGGCCGTCGCAGTTTGTAACAGAAATCTTGTTGGTTGTCATGGATGGGTGGAAGAGTGTCTTCCCTCAATACTTCAAGGCTGGTCCTGAATCGCTCCTCTCCAGCTTTGGGGAAGGCCCCTGGGGTAAGATGGAACTCTTGAAGCCTGTGGTTCAGTTGAGTGACCCCAGTGTAACGCCTCGTTGGCTGACACCGGCTGTGCCTAATTGCTACCATGATCGTAGCATCAATTGGCTGTGAATCTTAGATCCTGATGCACCAAAATTTGGAGCTGCAAACCCATCTTTGACACATGTAATCGCAGGGTAATCGCGGCGCGTTGTATCCATTCTTTTTGCAATATATATACTAGCGTTAATTTCCTTTCTGTATCACAGACCATTTAGATTCTGTCTTTATCCAAAGAATGTAAAGCGAACCTCTTCTTCGCCACTCCGCGTGGGCTTTTTCGAGATTTGTAAACTGTTGCCAGTAGGTAGCCGATCGGTACCGTACACTGTTGATGCACAAAGGAGATGACACGTCATTAAGGATCAATGCCCAGGCCTACAGGCTCCAACTTTGAGTGAGCTGTGTGTCGTCTCCGAGCTGCGCGAAGAACATGGGCCAATTGTTCCAATCGAAGGTATAATTCTCCACTATTCCCAGATCATCTCCTATGGTTGGCGGAGGCTCTTGAGTACTCAAGAGAAAGTCCTGCACAGATGTGTTTTCATGACCTCTGTTAACTGGTGACGCATCAGGATGCCCTGTATTCGCTATCGATTCACGCCGACCAATGCTCTGCTCGATCAAATTTAATGCCGAACGGCACCTCGATGCCAGCGTGGTATGTTCCTCGTAATCCTGGAGAATGTCTCGAGCATGTTGCAGAATGCCCTGCAAGCGATCCGCAGAAAAGTACTCGACTATCTGCGGGGACGATTGAGCCGCAAGCAAATTTGTGACAGCCATATAGACATCTTCCTTAGTTAGCTGGCAATATGTGCTTAATTAAGGGGAAGGTGCAACGTACATGAGACAGTGTACCAATTGGATGGTAAAATATACGCTTGTTTCTGCCCTGGGGAGTTCCGGAGGATGAATTCAATCATGTCAACGGCCGCTTTTGTGCAGTTCACCTGGCATTGGAAAACCACGTGGGGCATAATCTGGTCATCGTCTGCATAGAGACCGGTACTGGGGGCACTTTCTGCCTTCCGTTGATGGATCTGTATAAGCAATATCCTGAACAGCAGAAGCCGGACTGAAAGATATCTTCGCGTACAAGAGATGTCAGTGGTCTCGTTTATGACATGTGTGCGTAGTAACAGACCTGGCGCGTAGGATATTGGCTTCACGAGTGATGTGCTTGGTCGGCGTTGGATCCTCCAGTTCCGACGGCATCTGAAAGAAGGGGTGTAGGCCATGAGCCCAGTGTTTCAAAGCAGAATCGATGCGAAATAGGCTCGCAAATTTATCGAAAAGAACAGCGCAGCTCCCCTCACGTTCGTTGCGATTTTCGGATAAATGATGTCGCGCCGTGCTATCATCGATGGAGTAAAATGTCTCCAGTACTTCTGCTATGATGTGATGTAGTCGGCAAAATGATATGTAGAAGTTTAGTTTCGATGGTAGGCTGAGGGTTACAGTATCTCCATTGGATTCCTCGGAATTGAGCACCAGCGCGTTCAGCCCTTCTTGTGCAACAGATCGAGGAACTTTGAGGGGGCAGCCGAAAGTCATGGCACAGATTCTAGAATGGCTTTAGTGTCTACACTCGGAATTTAAGCTCTGGTGTCATACCTGTCCATGATAACGCATCCATTCCACACCTGGCACGCTAGGTCTCGGTCTTTTGGGTTGTCCATCCCCTGTGTTGTTTCAGGAATATGTAATCCGAGTTCCTGGGCGACATGAATCGCAGTCCCAATAATCCGGAAGCACTTCTGTGGCTCTTTTTCATGCTGGAGATAAACAGCTGTGAGCAACAGTATCTGAATAATTTCGATGTTGTACATGTCCATCAGATTGTACGACATCAGCGCCTGAGCTCGGTCGAAAAACACAACCGAGGACTGGTAGCGGTCAAGCGGGGTTGCCCCTTGAGATGCGACACAAGATGTGGCGAACATGAGATTCAGAAGGCAATGGAGGACGGTCTCGTCCATCATCAGTTCACCGTCATGAACCCATAGGGTCTCGTATGCGTTCTCAATTGAAGGTCGGTCTAGCCAGGGGTAGGCGCTGTCCACATAGTCCCAATAGAGGCTCAGAAGCTTGTCTGCCTGCTTCCTTGGTGGAACAGCAAATTGCACATCGGTGTGTGCTTTCTGGGTACGTTTATGCAATTTCGGCAGACATCTCAGTGCTTTTGGTAGACCTGGAGTCCGTGTTTGTCTTTTATTGGTAGGGGTACTTGCTGCACCTGGCTGACTTCCGACATCTTGTAGAAAGTGTGCACCACTGGATGCACCAAATAAGCCGCCGGTTGGGACATATTCACTGAAGTTGCTGGTAGCATCATCATTATCATTGGCTTGTGGGTAGTCTTCCGGTAGTTGCTCAGTTGTGCGGCTTGACTGCTCACTGATATCACCCTCACGGTATTCACAGGCTGTGGTATACGAGGTTCGTTTCCGTCTCAAGCAGGGACCGCAGACTAATGCATGATGAGCCTAATCTAGTTCTCCACCACGTGTGACAAGGAATGTTATTGGTCTCTCTTACTTGGTCTAGCTCCGTCGCACTTGGTTTTCCTGGCCTTGCATACATTGCAGGCAATTCTGATCTTGGCCCGTTTCGGCTTGGGTTCTCTCAAGGCCTCGCCATGTGGAGATGAGTGGCCGGCATGGAATGAGAACATCATCATGCGAAGAGGAATACAACATTCTTGGAAAAGGACGAAATTCCGAACTTCCATCCGAAGTTCACGTATCCACCCGAGCGATTATGTCATCTGCTTCCGTTCCCGATCGGGTAGTCCGAAGTCTAGCGGATATTCGGCATCGATTATGAACCGGTTACCAGAAGCCCGAGGAATTAAAACTTGGAAGAATCGGTATGCCGGTGGAGCACTTTTATGGTTGAATGGTAGATACTTAATCGCTCAAGATGTAATAGTACGAAACTTGAAGTGGTCGTTGAACAACGCTGGTCCCGAGCTTTCCGGCTACAGCTCGTGATTTATATATCCTAGCAACTGAACATCTCCATTAGGCTCTTACTATCACTTCTCAATTCGAACTTTTAACATCACTACCACCACCACTACTACTAAAACTCAACATACATATCATCACGATGGCACCTCGACCTAACCCTCCCGCAACGGGACGTGTTTATTTCCTCGACGTTGGAATCTCGAACTCCGAGCCCAATGGACGTCTTCTAACCTGCAAGCCCGATGGCTCGGATTTCCGCGAGCTGATCACACAACTCAACACCATGCCCGACGGTATCGCCATCGACTCTGTCCGCCAACATATCTACTGGACAAATATGGGGATTCCTTCTGCCGATGACGGGTCCATTCAGCGCTGTGATCTTCCAGGGAACAACATAGTCACAATCATCCCGAAGGGATACACCCACACTCCGAAGCAATTGATCATTGCTCCGCGATCCCAGAAGTTGTACTGGTCTGATCGCGAGGGCCGGAGAGTGATGCGAGCGAACCTAGATGGAAGCGAGGTTGAGGTACTATACAAGGCCACTTCAAGTGAGGGCACGGACACACCGGCTGTGCTCGACTGGTGTGTGGGCATTGCAGTCGACGAGGAGGCACAATTGGTATATTGGACACAGAAAGGCCCGTCAAAGGGCAACCTTGGCCGGATTTATCGGATGGGGGTTGAGATGAGACAGGGAGAGTCAGCGGAGTCGCGGACAGATGTTGAATGTCTTATTAGTGGTCTTCCCGAACCCATTGATTTGGAATTGGATCACACTTCGGGGACGCTGTACTGGACGGATCGTGGAGATCCACCTCGTGGAAATACGGTGAATTCGGTGGATCTTTCCAGTGCGCCTGTGAATAAGCTGGAACCAAAGATTCTGGTGCGCAAGCTTCACGAGGGAATTGGAATTGCCCTGGATACCAAGAATAAGCTTATGTTCTTTGGAGACTTGGGCGGCTCGTTGTACAGTGCCGATTTGAATGGGTCGTGCAAAAACACCATTGTGGCTGATGTTGGGGGTGCGATCACTGGTGTGGCGTATGTTGGGGAATAGAGCATCATACAATTGAGATGGAAAGTGTTGTATATAGTATAGACTTGTCCGATTCATTCCCCTCTTCTGTGTTAGCTGCCTTCGTGCTGTAGCTTCGTTTATAAACATACATCATTTAACATATATTGTTACATCTAATAGACTATAGTATTGCACATGCTTTCCAGCTGTATATTTCTTGACTTGACCAATAGACCTTTCATCAGTACGAATATCTAAAGTGAACATTCTCTCTATCTGTCTGGTCGACGTCGGAATCCGTCTGGCCACTTGTCGTTGTAATCCCATCCTTCGTGCGATTTAAATATGCCGCATAGACTGCGAATCCGAGCAAGAGGAAAATCTCAACACAATATGCGACCAGCATGGCAATGATCCCGGATGTATATTGGGGTGCTTCATTGGACTTGAAAGCAAACGGCCCAACGATATTTCCAACGCAGTACGAAATGAAAAATATGGCATTCACAACCGATCGCTTGGTGGTCCCTCCTGTGTTTGCTGTGATGAGAGACATGATCATTGCGAATGATGCGGTATAAGTACTCGTAAGCTAGGACAGAATTAGCCAACATCATAAATATGCCGTTTCAGGAAGTGATATACCCAGTAGCAAACAAGTAGAGCTATTTTGTGGTCTCTCGATATAGTATGGATCCCAACTGCCCCCGCCAGAGCGGGACATACATATATAGCACCGACGATACACCTCTTCTGCCCTGGAAGCCATCGCTGGATATACATGGCAGACACGTTGGACACCAATATTACCATACCGTACGGAATCTGGAACAGTGTCGTGACAAGATTCGAATATCCGAACCCCTCGATGATGAGACTCCCAAAGTTACTCGCCGCCCCGTTGACGACTTGCGTGCAGACGCCACAGAGGAAGAAGAACCACGTTTTGGGATCTTTCAGGGCTTCCCACATCTGGTACATTTTGATTTCGGACACCCTGGTGCCGGAATGTTTGGGGCCGAGACGGTGGACGGCGACGTATTTTTCTTGTGCGTTAAGCCAGCGACTGTGCCATTAGCAGCGGTATACCTAAGCAGGAGGAAAGACAATTTACGCAGTAGACGGCCCATCCGCAAGAGTAAAGAACATAAATATTCCCCACACAGAAGATATAGCACCAATTATAATGAATTGGTACTGCCACGACGCCAGATTGCCTTGGATATGGCCGATAGCGAATGCCAACAGCCCTCCAAACGCATTTGCAATACCAAGAAAGGTGGACCACCATCCTATCCTGATCGGCTGTTCCTCAATAGTATACCATGTTGCTGTAATGAGGAGATAGGCTGGTGTGGAGCATGACTCGAGAGCACCCAGGACAAATCTCAGACCGAGAAAGGGTTGAAAATGCGTACATGCCGCCAGAGCCATAGTCACTCCGCCCCAGATGAAGATATTGACAGACAGCCATTTGGCCACGGAGAGTTTCTGCATGGCAAAAACAGAAGGGTATTCAAACTGCCCATGTCAGTAAAGTATAACGTCTACAGGTTGGGCCGATAGCTATACGGCGAGATACCCAAAGTAGAACATGCTCCCTGTCAGAGTTAGTGTGTTATCGTATGGAAGTCGGCTGCCCATACCCAACCAACTATACTCAGTCCCTTCTAGATGTAAATCTTCCTTCAGCCCAAAAACAGCGGCGTAGCCCATCATTGCTTTATCGATGTAGGTAATAAGATATGTGATGCAGATGAATGGAATCACCATCCAATCGACCTTCCTGATTACCCGACGTAGGAGAATTGGGTCGAACTGTGCTGGCCATTGTGTTTCGTCTAACTTTTGATCCTGCTCCACTGACTCGAGATGGTCTGTAGTTGTTTTGGGATGATTCATTCTTGGTGTCAATTATGGCTAGATACCGGAGAACGGTTGAGCGGATGCTCTTAGATTATCGTCCCCGTATGCATGGGTTGTTTTATATAAGTATTCCGATTAAACTTTCCTTCCAGTGAACAGGTCAGAGAGAAAAAAGGCAGTTGAGAAACACCCCGCATCAGCGACCATCTTCTACTCACCGCTGGCCAATCGCTCTGCCAATTCCTAGTACAGTAGCCCGGGGCCCCGGAATATCAATTGTGGGGACTGGCCGAAGCTAGTCTGGGCGGATATATTTGTTATTTGCTAGGGAACCGGACCACAGGCGAGGTGGCTGCTTTCTTAGAGTTAGCAGCGGATTGTGATGGCGAGGATTCCTTCTTTTTATGCACTCACTCCAAGCATTGGCTGTGTATTTGTCTGAATATGGCATATCCGCGTCGGAAAAGTGATATATCGGAGGCTTTTCCGCTCCGATACCCACTGACAAAAGTCTTAGTTGGTCAGCCTGGGTTTAAAGAGGAGGTGTAGCACGGACTGGTTGGAAAGAAGATAATAATGGCAGGCATTAGTGAAATGACAAAATGAGGCAGTGATTTATTTACTTTTCGTAGAATGCATGCGAGTTGCGTTCGAAGGTGTTTCTGGTGTTTTTGGCGTTTTCCAGTGAAGCCGCAGCGAAGCTTGATTCATGTGGCAGTGTGAACATCAGGTTTCAGACATTCATAGTCGAAGAAGTTCAGTATCTATTTTATGCGAGGAATTTTATCAATGGGTCCATCAAGCACAAATCTTGCATGTCAAACAAGCGTTGTGATACCTGATTATAACGTGCGGAAAAGCACCCGAATCCGCCCCTCGCCACGGTCGGATCTATCAACCCTTACCATCATTGCAAATACGGGCTTCCCCATATTTTGGAATTCCTACGACCCCCACACATGAAGCATTATCCCCAGAATAAACTCTGAGATGCCTCCTATAATCCCGGGGTTTCCTCCTTGTAACGAGCCCAATTTGCCTCAGCACCACAGCACCTGCAATGGAGCCTTCTGTCTCGTTTGACTCTCTCCCTCTGCAGAAGGACGGTCCCCACGGAAATGCCTGGGGCCTTTTTGGTCCAACGGACCAGCTAGGTATGCTGAATCGTCTCACACCCGAGACAACGAGGGAAGCAGCAAAAGAAATCATCGATGGGGTGCGCGTATCCACCGACTGGTCACTGAACAGTATGCAAAAACCGTGTTTTGGCCGTCCAAAACTCGAACACGTCGTAAAGAACAAAGCCCCGCGTGCTGTCAACGATGACAGCCTTGCTTTCAATACACAAATTAGCTCTCAGTGGGACGGATTCCGGCACTATGGGTACCAAAATGAGAAGATTTATTTAAACGGGTGTACTCTGGAGGAGATTAAAACTGGGGATAGAAATGGGATTCATGGTTTGTTTCATATCCTTGTCCGACAACTGCATGCGGTGCTGATCCTCTCAGTGTGGGTTGAAAATGGGGGGATTGTAGGACGCGGCGTTCTCCTCGATTACTCCTCCTGGGCGGAAGCACAGGGGAAATCAATCAACTGCTTCGCTACCACATCCATACCTGTCTCGACTCTAAAGGACATCGCCACTCATCAAGGAACAACATTCAAGAAAGGAGACATCCTATTCATCCGCACAGGCTGGACCCGTGCCTATGAGAATCTCTCCGCAGAAGAGTGCCAAGACCTCGCCGATCACAAGATCCCACCGGCCATTGGTGTCGAATCATCCGAAAATACCCTGCGCTGGATCTGGGATGAAGGTTTCGCAGCTGTTGCGGGAGACATGCCCAGTTTCGAAGCATGGCCGTGTCAGAATACTGACTTCTGGTTGCATGAGTGGTTGCTAGCAGGCTGGGGCCTCCCCATTGGAGAGTTGTTTGATCTGGATCGATTAAGCCAAGAGTGTCGGAAGAGGAACCGATGGAGCTTCTTCTTCAGTAGTGTTCCGTTGAAGGTACGAAAATTATTGTTATTTTGTTGGTGGTTCGATGCTAACTAGTCTAGGTGCCTGGTGGAGTTGCTAGTCCACCTAATGGTGTTGCCATCCTCTAATTAGCCCCATACTACGTCGAAGAACTCTGGATTCCTGTAGATATGATATCATAACGAATCACAATGTCCAATAATGGATACCTCTCATTCATTGGTACGAGGAACAAACAGCCAGCAAGGCTTTCGACATGCTGCAGAATTGACGAACAGCGAATATCCAACATTTAATTCCTGACAAAGTGCGGCTGCATCAACATATTCCAGACGAATTCTAGTGCCTAGGGACACTAGCTGCGGGGTTCAGGGCAATTGCAATCACCGTGCCCCAACACATATTCACCATAGTCCTGGTTACATACTTCGCACTACATTAAATCAGAAGAGCTTTATCAACAGGCACCGATTCCATTTATTCCCCTAGTGCGGATCTGAAATAAGAGTATTCACTTCGCATTGACTAATAGTATGATGTGATTTCCAGCTCCTATACAACATTCGACACAATCAGTCGATTCAAAGACAAACAAAATATGCTAACGCCCTCCCTTGCAGCACTGCTGCATCCGGACCTCGCCGGATAACTCCAAAATCCCAAACGCCGTTATTTGCTATTCTTCTTCTTCTGCTGCTCCAAAATGTCAATGTAGACGTGGCCCAGAGGTCCAGCCTCTGGGCTCCATCCCCCATGTTCGACACGATACTTGTTATTGCTGTCCAGCATCTCGACAATGTTCACGCGATTGCCCTGGCGATTATCCCAGTGCAATTCGCAGATCTTTTCCTCGTCGTGGAAGAGGTCCAGCCGGCCCTCACTGCCGCGGCGACCGCGAGCACAGATCTCACCGATGCCGTACGAGGGGATGGTGATTTCATCAATCTCGTCCTCGGTGAGGGACTGTCTGCGGTTATTGGGGTCGTGGAATTCACCACTACTCGATGAGGTTATCATTTAGTATACCAGACAAGGACACAATTGAGGTGATTTGATTGAACAGTCCAAGAGGCGACGTACCCTTCGATGACGGTGTGACGGACGGAGATCTCGCCCTTGTCCAGGTGGTCCCGGATGTGGAAGGAGACCCATTGGTCGTCCATGGGGCCGGCTGCAGGCATCTTGAATGAAGCAGGGCAAAAGGTGAGTAAAAAAGGGTAAGTATATCTAAGTATGCTGTGATGCTTTGAGATTGATGGGGGAGAGAAGAGCGAGTCGAGCAGCTGCCGAAGGGGCTATTTATTGCTTGAGGCCCGGCTGTGGGGTGATTCAAGAACGGGTATTGGCAAGGGCTGATCAGTTTTCCATTTGTTGGATGAATGAACGGAGAGGAGACCAGAGACAGAGGGCAAAGCAGAGAAAGAGGATCAGATGACGGCAGGGTGGGTTGATGTGGTTGGCCCGACGGTGGGCTGATCCACGGATGGAGAGCTGCAGATGCTGGGATTGTGGGGGTGGGCCGGCAAGTGACGGGCTGCTGCTCACTGCCTTCTTCTGCGAGTCTATTGTGGTGTTACTTGGTGGCGTCATGGCCCGTGGTATCTTTGTCACTGGCACCGATGGCATCACCACTTTTTCTTGTGCAGCAGCAGCAGCTTAGGTTTGCTTCGCCTGTTACCCCCGGCTTGTCTTCCCCGCACCACTGGGCCAATGATCACCAGTTGCGGTTCCAGGGATCGGCAGAGCTGTCGATGCCGGTCCATCCTCTTAATTGGAAGTCATCTCGCCTTTTTCCCTTGGTGGCGAGACACCTGGTCTGGAAAATTGGCCAAAGAGACCTGGCCAGAAGTGTTTCAAGTTGGCAAGTCTTCAATCGACTTCAAAGTTGTTTCTCCGCCCCTCGTAATAATGGGACCAACCAGCTCCGTTTCATCTATTGGCTTGGGTCTTCAAAGTACCTGGCTTCTGAACCACTGGTATCTTCTTATTACTTCTTTAGGATGTGATGCCTGCAGCTCTCCCTTGGACAGGCAGGAGTCGTGGCAGGTGCTGATAGGAGGGCCACACTCAACGTCGACGGCTAGATTCCTTTTGGTTATAGCTCACAAATAACGGGCTGTGTTGATCGGAAGGAGTTGTACATGATATGGAGAACGGCGTCTCGCTTTGCACATCGCTAGAGCATGTATACCTTGCACTTGCATGCCCTTAGAAGTCAATGCATGGCAACGTAGTAGTGGAGAGTCGACTCGTAGGTTGCCTGCCATCCGAGACAAGCACACCAATGCAGGCAGGAATTGGCCGAAAGCTAGGGATGCACCTACACATAACTTACTTAACAGACCATCACCGGATCGGGGCATGATCATCTACGACACTCCATGCACTTGCAGTCTTCTTGCAGCAAATGTCTGTCTCAGCCGATCGGATGAAGATCCGCCCGACCCAACGTGACCACTTGCCTGCCTTTGTCCGGCCACTGATGATCCTTCCCCCTCATTCAGAGCAGTACTAAGTAAGTAGAAACCATGTTAGGGATCGGAAGACTCATCTAACCAGATGAAGGGTAGATCGTCAAGGTCAAATCCCCGCGCAACAGATACGACGTCCGGCCGTCTACAGCACGAATGAGCAGCATACTGCTCGAGACGGTCGCGCAGGCCAACGACTCATGCAGGCGACGTCAGCTGGTAACATTGCAAATTTACGAGAGAGAGAGACCGACGATAAACTGCTATTTGGAACAGTGTGAACTTCTAGATGCCAATCTGCCCACCCGATGCAGTAGATGAAGGGCTCTCGAAACAGCGTCGAAAAGAGGTCACGTGCCCACATGCTCTCCTACAGAATAGGAGTATCATCCTAGGCATCAGCCAGAGAAGGATAGTAACCTACCCCCTCTTGCTTGTCCGAATTGGTCAGGAACATTCGGGACTGGAAAGCCAATTCTGCGTGGATGGCACGGCTGCTCCCATGTCACGCGGGAGCGGCTTGTTGCGGTCCAGATGCAAGGCAGAGGCGGGGATGGCTACTAATTAGTTTCATCTGCCCCATTGCTCGATACTCACTGGTTCTGGATGCATGGGTCGCATCGGATGAAGGGGGTGACACTGGAAATATGCTCACCCCGCTCGAGAAGGTAGAACTGCATCAGATTCCCGGTCAGTCTCTCCAACCACCAGCGAGTCAAGAGCCCTTCAATTACGGACAACTTTCGTGTCTTGCATAATCAAACGAAGTATGACTGAAGCGAACAATCGAGTGGATACATCGCTTCTGTAGTGTCTAAGGAATTACGGTTTATAAAGCCCCGGAAGGGTAAGTCGAAGGTGGAAGTGTAATGATGCACATCGCCTGTCAAGGAGCTTCGACGATATTATATATGCGTGCAAACAAGAGCAGCTATTGCCTCGGTCTTCTTGCTCTATAAGAAAGCGAACAATTCATCTAATCGCCGCTTTGCGATCACCTAATACAAGGACCGCAGGCGCCCCCTGTTAGGGGAGGTTGCCGTGACCAAACGAAATCTGAGCCTTTCAGGCTTCATAGTTATAGCAGAGGTATCCTCCAACGGGGTTCATCACGTCGGCTACCGTGATATTCGGCATTATATCGAATGTGGTCATGGTATAATTGAGGGTTGTCTGCGGCCAGCCTGATGCGGGCTCGACATTGGCCGATTCATTGATGGCAGGGCCACCCATGTCCCACAGACGCTTGGCGGGATCATGCATCTGCCACCGGTACCATAGACGGTCGATGTAGCCATGGTGCAGATAGAAGAGCGGGTCACCAGGCGAGGTCTTTACATCCTCCATCTAGTGTTTTACATTCGCGTCAGTTCATTGGAAACCACCCCCTTCACGTTAGGACAAACAGGCACTCACCACTCCACCAACCGCCCAGTGACCTCCTCGGTGAGGCGTGGCGGCAATGCAAGCGAAGTATTCATCGTAGCTGTCGAATGTATTGCAGTGCGCGACTGCCGCACCGGTAGTATTCAATATCGCCTCGTAATTTCCCCAGCTGCGGTTCATGCAGAACACCGTGTTTTGTTCCTGAGGACCAATATGTTCCGTGTAGTACGCAAAGGCCCCATCGGTCACACATCCATCAGGTTCCGTGCCATTGCCACCAAACGCATCTGCATCCCACATCTCCGACCGGAACAAATTCCCGGAATCCGTATCGTATGCCTCGTTCCACCATCTCCAATCTAGTCAGCTTCCTTTCTTCTTGTGCTAATGAGGGGGGGCAAAACCTACGCCATTGGGCCGGTATAGCCACACTGCTCCTTCAGCAATGTTTCATATACATGCAGGAAGTATCGGTGCCAGGGCAGGAATTGGCCCTATTTTGTCAGATTCGGCTCTGCCACTGTATATCGCGAACGAACTCACCACACTATGGATAATGTCACCCACTGGGGTGTCAGTAAGGGCACGATGCAAAGCCTGCAGATCGCTGAAGCGGTTCGTGGTGGCCTCTAGCCCCGTTTGCGCAGGAAGATCCATCAAACAATTGACTCCCTTGAGATAGCTTTTCTGTTCAACCTTGGTCATATTCCGCCACTCCTTTCGAATGCTCATCTTCTCTGGCGTACATCCGCCTGAGAACAACCCTGGATCAAGGCTGGTCACAGCATCAGAAGCTGGTGTTTCGCTGGTAGAGGCCAGCCCGATGGCAGCCAAAACCCAAACGGCGGAAAGCATCATGTTTAACGTATCGGGTAGGATTCTAGCCCGCCGGCGGTCGATATAATGAACAGCAGATAGGAGAGGGGACGCGACGACTTCTCTCTCGACGGCGATCCACTCAGCTTTTGCCCCAAGAAGAAATCGGCGAAGAGGAGACGCGGCAGCTTAAGTCTGTCCTTCAATAAATCATCGCAGATAGTTCGATGGATCTTCATTCTTTAGCTCATGGTGATTTCGGCCACCGCTCCTTGCCGACATCCCGGAATATCCGGATAACCCAGTGTTCAGACAGCCATGTCCAGCTTCCAAGATTGCGATAAAGATATTCCAAGCGTCTACCAACCGATTGACCAGCAGGTCCGCGCCTCGGCCTTAGTGGAGCTGTGCTGGTTTTGCGACATGTCTGATTTTCCTGTTTGGTATGCTAGGTGCATTCCAGTGACAGATCGCCCAGCCACGGCGGGCATGTAAACTCAATCGTTCTCGCTTTGCGAAATTGCAAAGGTCTAAATACGTTCGGCTACTACTGTCGCTCCAGGGGGTTGGATACAAGCAAGCTTTCGCCTATACGGAGCCGTCGGCGAACTACGCTAACGTGCCCTCTGGCAGTCAACAACGTGCAATTCCCACTCAATAAGCTTTGAGTCTTCATTCCCGCGCCATCGCAAAATATGTGGCTGAACATTCCGCCCTGCATCCCTGCCATCTCTCATTTGTGAAGGCCGGTTGTCAACACTAGCGAACCCATGCAAGCCAGTGTTGTCGACAGCGAAATGGGCACATCAAGAAAGGCGTCCATCCCATGGTCTCTTCTCCAAACCATCATTTGACTCTCGATTCGCCGTGTTCTGGCTCTTCTTCATTATATCTTCATCTCGCTACTTTTCCAAAGGACGGGAGCGAGCTGCCGGCGATTGATAGTGCAGTCTGCGTCGAGCTCACAACCCCTGGTACAAAGGGAATGCACTCCGGTCATCCAACTACGTGAGGGCGGCATGCCATGCGGTTATGTCTTGGATGGGATTCTGCCAGCCTTGCCAATGAAAAACACATCCGACTATGCAAAGAGATAGTCAGACTTCAAACTCAGGCGCAGCGAGATCACAACGTGATGCAGCTCCTCATGCCGCATGCCTTTACAACAACATCCGTAGTACAGACGAGTCAGAGTCAAGGGTCTTTGAACACTGCCCGTCGACAAGTGTGGTCTAGGGCAAGCATTCTATGAGCGAGCCCCCAGCCAGAGTCTTCCAACGTGGAGCATGTCGACATGCATAATGCCCATCATGGCTGGGCTGGTGGCTTCAATTTGCGAGTGAACCTAGCCAGGGTTCAGAACGAGGCCTGTTTCGGCCAAAGTTTAAGGCGCTTATAAGCAACGCACTGAGATGTATGCCCAGCTGGGTACAGCACACACGCATCGCCTACTGCGCTTGAATACTCCAGCCACACCTATGCTTAACCCTTCTAGGCGTACGAGGAGCGACCAGTGCATAGGGCTCACCCGCTCTATGTATCGCAATTCATTGATAACATCCAATTTTGAGCCGTTCAAACTTCCAGTGTCACTGCAATGGCATGTCATCAAATCACCACTGGTGATTGTAAGCTCATCTGGCTCTGTGGAGTGGGAGGTCCGAACATAGTGAAAGCTTCCAGAGTCTGACGCCAAATGCCCGTGTCCCAGTCGTTGTGCATCAGAGTTTCAAGATATACAGCAGGTTCTGGCTGCATGGGTAATTGACTGGGTGTCCAGTGGGGCTGTGAGTCGAAAATGATCGAAGGGGGCGGGCCCTGCCATGAGACTGGGGGTCGAGGCGGACCATAAGCCTCGCTCGGATGTTGCACCACATGACTGATACTGCACTGGCGCTGCGCCTCACTTTTGCTTTTCTCTAGCCATGCCACCATGCTTATCACACGGCAGTTCGACCAGATATCATCCCCAAGAGAGAGAGAAGCAATCTTCCGCATAGTGGCCAGAACGTCCTCGTGGACGCGCCGACTGTCTATCTCTGGTGTGGGATGGTTGTAGTTTCCAAATAGCAGGCTTACCTTGGCAAGAACCAGCATCACATACCAAAGGGTATAATATGAGGAAGCCGGCAGGTGCACCGCCACGTCCGCTGGCACCTGGAGGTACGTGGCAAGAACCCGGTGAGCGGAGGCCGTAAGATGCTGCAGTCGATTGATCTCCCGAAGTCGGAAGACGTCTTTGCGACGCTGCACTGCCTGACCTAAGGTCAAGGTGGTGAGTGCGGTGAGCTCCAGACGAAGGGCCCCTTGTGATCATATGGTTAGGTTTCCGAGATATGAGCATGTTTTTGGGAGTGACAGCAACTCACAATTGTCACACGAGCCGAGGCGTGATAGCTGGTCCTCGGTCTGTCTCTCTTGTCGTTCGATGGATTCTACGATCTGCTCCCATGACGCATCCCGCGGGTGATAGGAGCAGAGGCATACGTCTTCATCGAAAACACATTGCGTACGTCGCAAGAAATTGTTGGAGAGGATATAGTCCCCCAGGAGGACATCGCTGGGGTATTCGGGTTTCCGAGCAAGATCCTCCACACACTGGGCAATCCATCTGGTGTGTCTCATCGTCACCTGTCGGCGAAATAAAGTCGAGCTTCGGGGTGATTGTTAGTCGGAATGCCCAGCGTTGAAGAAAACAACTGAAGTCACAGGCAACACTCACGTGCAACACAGGTGGTAGCAGCCTAGCAGAGCCCTCTGCTCCGTGGGATTCGAATGATGGCGTTGGTTGTCCGCGGGCTCTGGAGGGATAGGCTGCATCCGGATGTTCTCGTCCTTGTCGATGCCCAAATCGACGACCACCATGTGAGCCATTTCAAGTAGCATGTACTTATGGATATGCGGGGTCCGCCAGTGATAATGAAACCATGCGCAATGAACGAGGAGCCCCAAGAGGAGATCGAGATTGCGCTCGCCCTTAGCGACTAGACGAGTGGCCGCCGTTTCGCGAACGAGAGCCTCCAGTTTGTGTTGCAGGAGGGGTTTGTGTTCCATACACACGGTGACGATGCACAGCAGGAGGAAAGGCGAGCGCTGGCGGAGGACCTCGATCTCCATGTCGGAGGACACCATGACGAAGGGGAACTGGGCCATTTTCTGGGTCCGGAACTTGTCCATAAGCTCATCAGCCTCGCGTAGGGTGACCAACCCGCCGAGAACGGGATCCCCCGATGCCTCATCGCTCGGTCGAGAGCTTTCCCGGCGGTGGTAGAGTCGCAGCGAGTCTGGTGGGTGCGTGGACGGAGTTGCACTGGAGAGACTGCCGTGGTGGGACGACGATTCCACTTGCTAGGTACGGTTAGAGCACGCCTTGTTGGCAACCACAGTAGCAAGATGATGGGAGGGGGAGAGGAATTGCATACCTTCTGGCCCAGTTGCGCTGCCAGATTATCAATTTGCTCCTGAAGGGCATCAATGCGGGTCTTCCTGTGGTGGCGGAGGAAAGGTCAATCAGCCAATGGTTGGTAGCCGGGAACATATGCAGTAGTAGCAGTAGTAGTAGTAGGAAGTGGTAAGTGATAGTGATGATAAGGCTGGGGTTGTAGATCATGCTGGATGCAGGCTAATGGGGCAGTTTGTGCAATCAACATGAAAAAGGGAAAAAAAAAAAAAAAAAAAAAAAAAAAAAAATATAAAAAAAAAAAAAAAAAAAAAAAAAAAAAAAAAAAAAAAAAAAAAGATGAAATGAATAAATGAATAAATAAATAGATAAACAAACGAAAGGAAAAGAAAAGAATAAAGGAAACATAAAAAAAAAGCAAAATATGTAGAATGAAAGGCGAAAACACAGAGCGGCCAAATGCACACTAACCACAACCATTATACACTTCTTTACTAAGTAGTACTCACCTGGGACGGGTGACATGAGGGGACTCAGGCAGCGAACATGGCTGGCCCAAACGGGTGCAGCGAACGCACGTGCCCGTGGGGGGAACAGGCACGCAGCGGACTTTCAATCGGACACATCGGACGCAGGCATGGCGTCGCGGTGGCTGCTTGCGATTCATTTGCTCCCGCCGCAAATTGTGGGTTCGTCACCGTCAGAGCCAGGCACGATGCAGAGCACGTTGGGGAAAAGGGAGGGAGGGGTTGGACGTGGCAAGAATGGGGGGAGGAGAAAGTGGGAAGATGCAGGGGGGGGAGAGAATTGTGGTTGTCTGGCTTGCTCGCGTCGAGTAGTAGTAAGTTACTTAGTACTAGTTAGTGCTGACGGGATTATTATTCCTAAAGGAAAACAAAAAGAGGAAAGAGGGAAAGTCACATGAGACGGGCCCGCGCTTCCCCTTTCCTCTCTACTACTCTGTACTTTACTTCCCCTTCTTCTTCCCCCCATCTCTATACATTCAAATCATTCTCCCTGTCTCTCCGCCATTGCCATTGTTCTGGGTATATTCTGTCACCTTCTTATTTCCAACTGCATCTCACCCCCTTACCGATTCCACGACATTAGTACCTCTTTGCGTTACAGGGTCCCCGCCAAGGGCCACCAATCCAGAGGCTGCTCTAAGCGGGAGGCTGCACTAGAACCTCCCCCTAGAGATGCGGCATCAGTGCGACCGAGTCGGAGTCGGTGCAGGATTCGGTCGCACTGACTACTATTTGAGCACTAGACAAATAATGGTCCAGCTCGTCTAGCCAACGACAATTCGGATCAACTTCGCTCACAGATTCTCTTATCAATCTCTGCTTTGTTAGAAACGAATCAACTTGTTCAACCAGCGATCGGCTTTTGCTGGTCTAGCCGTCCGGAGAACCCAGACGAACTAGTGGATCACCTATCGCTGTCACGCTCCACTCTTCCACTCCATGGCTCCAGCTCTCGACATACTGTAATGACAATTGTTCGGGTCATGTGCTGTAGCTCTAATCTTATTTGACTTGTCACACCAGCCATTTAGACCCTCTTATCTGACAACTCTTCACGTTACGGGCGCATACTGGTAGCATGATCAGCTGTTCAAGAGTCACGACGGGATACTGCTGTGTCCGGTCGGCTCTTATGTGTGAAGAGCGACGTGGAACATCTAAACATAAGTAGGTATGAACCTTACATTTGCATTGACGAGCCCACTAACCATCCTTGGATTGTTGTTCCACCCATCTGTCCCTTCGATTCAAGACCTTCACCACCTATCCATGGGTGTCATGAGCACAATCCCGGAATATCCCGTTGTGATAAGGTTCTTACCCCGTAGCAGAGTGGACTGTTCATCGTTATAATTTGGAGAAACAGCTTATCCTGCCTGATTCTGTGGGTACACAAGCTATACTCGTCCCTTTCTTGATCAGACTTGTTCTCGCACCTCCCCTAGAATCGCATTTCTCGGCAACAATTATTTGAACACTAACGTTAGCCTAGTGCATCACCAGAGCAGTTCTATATAATGTCCCGTACAGTTTCTTTTACGAGATACCCTCCAACACCTTGATTCGTCGCATCGTAGATTCTTGAGCGACCTTCAAATCATTCAATCATGACCCACTGAGCCCTTACTCCGACAATATCTATACACAAGGCCAAATCGTACAGCATGAATGAATGGACGGTCAAGAAGTACGTGGAAGCGGGATTCCTTTTCGCTTCCCACGGCTTTCGGAACGACACCGATCGCCTGGAAAACGACCTGACCGCCCAAGATAACTCATCGAGACAGCTCATTAAACACAATTCCACCAAGTCTGGGGTGAGCCTTGGCTTGGATGACGTTCAGGGATGGCGTGCAGCTAGGAGACTGATGGCCATGGCTGCTCTACCTGTGGAACACCAGGCAGTGCTCTGGGCGCTCGCTGCTCGTATGACGCATCGTTTCGGTCTGTGCCCGACTTGTAGAGGCGCCGACGTAATCGCCAAGCAGGCCAAACGCAATATGTTTCATTCATTTCATTGCTAATCGGACGGCCTACCCTATCCACCTTACTGTAAACCATTAAGGTCAGCCAGTCTTGCTCGCACCCACTAGTAAACAGAAAGCCTCGAATGTCTCAAAATCTTCTCGTTTCAGCTATTCCAAAATGGCACAGCTCACGATCGAAAGGCGAAAGCAATCTCCATACCGCAGACTTTGTCCGGGGCACGATGAAACACAGAAGGTTCTGCTAACGGAAACCTTTTCCCTCTGAACCGGGGTCAATATGTCCAGTGATAACACTCTGAAGTCGGTCAGGGGTGGCGAGAGTCATCACCAGTGGGTATCCCGTCCGGTATGGGCTGCCAAAGGGCTAAAGGCTCCATCAATGTTTTTGACAGCCGCCTTACGTTGGCATCCTCATCATGCCATAGCGGGCATATGCCATCCGAACATTCCCTGGGTCAAAGTCCTGTGCTTGCGACGCCCGCAGGTCTTCCAGACAGCAGCACTGTGGGCCAAGCCACAACAACGTCGGCGGGGAGAGAAGATGAAACAGTGGTGGCTTTACCACCGGGCATGTGGTCCGTTTGTCGCGTGATGCTACCGCAACACGACTGGTCTCCTGGCGGAGTGGAATCATGTCTGGGCTAAACCCAGTGGATCTGGGTCCCAGATCAAAAGGCCAGGCTTCGGTCGTCGCCGTTGATGCGGGGGGGAAATTAAGCGCGCGATGAAAGCATCAAGGCAAGGCAAAGGAGGCTATCCACACCGGACATATGCTTATTCCGTCTCCCGTCACGTGCGCGTGTCCCGGTCGTGAGTCGATTCCAAACACGGTTTAGCTTGTCTCGTAATCTGTGCTTTCGCTCAACATGGCACCCGCAGCATTCAGGAACGTCGTGGACGCATCTGTGAGATTCGCTGAACTATCTATACACGTCACCTGCCACTCGAAGATCTATTCCAGAATGCAAGCATCATCCGCTCTACCCTGCATGAGGTCGAAACGGAGGAACTATTCATCAGATGCAGTAGCATTGGAAACCATGGTATAATGCAGGCACGCTGCGGATAGCTTCGCGTTCACGTGGCATCACGGGTCAAGAGCATAGAAGCATTCCTTATCTTTCTTGTCCGGTGTTTGTGAGTGAGGATTTCACCAATCATCACATATTATGCAGCAGCTGGTCAGAGGAAGCCTCAGTAGAATCCTTCTTGTGCGCAATCACCAGATTCGGCCGACCGGCCAGCCGTTCAAAGCTGTCCTTGAAATGATATGCGATGGTCACCAGCCTTGGTACCTAGATAGTATCAACACCCCAGTCCGTGTTATTCTCCATATCCTGCATCTCAAATCTTTCGGGGGTGTTGTGTGACGACCAGCTGGCATAACGGTTCTCAGGGGGTTATAAGACGAAGGGTGAACGAGGAGGGTCGAGGTGTCGTTCTTGTATCGATGACCTAAATTCTCATAAGGATCGGACTGTCGAGGAAGAGTAACTGTCAGTGGTCACTGGCATTAATCTCAGGAGGTATAGAGTTCCAGCGTCCTTCACTTAGTATGGACTGTATGCCCTTCATATGGGGATGTAGTCTGTGAGATGATTGCACATCTTGACTGTTGAGCCAATGTTTGCCTGGAAGGCTGAATGCATAGGAGCTTGAATGCGTCGAAGAAAGGAAAATGTGTATGAAAGCTTTTCTCCGTGAAGATGTTGCGGCTTAATGTTTCCGCCCGTGCGGGTATCTGGAGTGGCGCGGATCGGCGAGAAGATCTACACAATAGGACCTCATCCACTCGACGTGATTGATCATGCTCCCGCTGGCAAAGAACATCTGCTTGTAGGACACGATTCAGACAAACGGACGAACTCTTGAACAAAGCATGATCGTCTGTTTTCACGGTTTACACGGGATGATCTCCCGCTCTGAGACGCGATCTGCACCTGTCCCGAGTGATCTGCCGTGTCGGTTATAGGATGTTGTCGGCAAGCCATCGTCTGATATGAGGCAGATTTCTTCCATTTACAGTATCGAGTGCAGGCAATACTTACATTATATCAAGGCAGGGGTATTAGTCTTACGATACTATTAGTGCTTTTGCTACGTATAAGTGATTTGGTGGTCTGCTGCATTCAATCAATTTTGGTTGACGTTCATGATAGTTCGAGGTAGCCGCACCGATATATATATCTTCTCGCCTCTGCTACTACTCCCATCATTCTACCACCAGTTTTTCTCCAAGCAAAAGCCTTACCCGACTTTGAGGAGAATATTGAAAAGTCAGTAGAATATAGCTCTTAATGATATGGTGAATATATATATTTACATTAGACGATACTAGTGTTTCTTAAAGTTGGAGAGTTGGGCATAGACTCTCTATGCCCTGCGAGATCATTGCTAGCGACGTAAGAAAGTGAAGTACTGGTCAGCTAGAAAACAACAGACGTCCAATGCATATAACCCACTGTTAACATAGTTTACTCGATCTCTGTACTACTATGTGATCATGTGCACTTATGAGTTTATCCAATGTAGGACGGCACATTATGACCCGACAAACCAAAGCTTCTTGGTGGGAGCTATCATGAGAAGGATCTATGGCGTAATGAGTTGTCCCATAGCAAGAAGTGTCACAAAAGGCATTTTCCCTATATTTTAGGTACACTAACTGACTGGAAGAACGCCTATCTTGGAAACCCATACATAACGACCTGCGACGAATTTCTAAGGCTAGAATGCAACTACTTCTCCTACAGGTAATGTCGAAGATATCCATACAATGGAACCATCTTCTAAGAGCACCCCCGAAATTGTGTCTGTCTTCGATGCAAGTTGTGATATCCAGAGAAACTCGTGTGCTCAACGGTAACAGGAGGGTCAGCCGAGGAACAAGTTGCACTTGGAAAAATAAGACAGATTGCACCATACCCAATGTCATATTCCCAACAGCAGTCTCAAGGCAGCAAGCCCCCAGGGGGTTGAGGTGCTAACATAGAACAATCTAAGACAGCAGGAGAGAGATAATTGCGCAAGGATACGATGAACTCCTGAAAAGGAAGGAGGCAGATAAGAAAATGTTGGGAGTGAATCATGACCCATCAGATGGAGCATGGAGATATTACCTCAATGCGATCCCATAATTCATTCGGTCTCGGGATAATCACGCAAGACGATGTCCACGATTATTGGAAGGCGGAGGATGTTAGTGGAGGAGACATTAATTAACCAGGCTGGTGGATGTTAAACTGAACTAGGAATAAGCATAGATTATATGATAGATTAAGGAGGTAAAATTCCGGGTGTGGCCGTCGGATCCGGGAGTTCAGGCAGAGAGGCAATCCCGATGTTGACTTGCCATGCCGAATGTTTTGTTGTTCCTGCTTGTTTGGCTGGCGACTCGGCCCGGTCAGTAGAGGAGATTGATTCATCATCAGTGATTTCTCAGCAACAAGTCAATATCGACATCATCTTCGTGAATTGGAATTAATCAATCATTAATCAAATAAGAATTAAAACCAAAATGAACCGGTTGTCGGACAAGAGCCGGTGGAATATCCGAGCAAACCGAGCAAAAGCAACAAAAAAGTCACGGGCGGGGAAATGTCTGATTGGGGGAAAAAAGATAAAGGGGAAAGTTGGATGCGGGAAAAGCAATGATCTGCCGTCTTGGCAGCCTTGGCGCCCCATGTCTCGCTCGGCGGACCAATCACCACCGCACCTGCCCTGAATGCCGCGTGTTAGTGCAAGGGCTTAGGGCTACTTGGAGGAGCCCGTCGCAGCAGTGGAGGGGATACCAAGGTGGGAAACAACAAGAGAGGACCGTAGAACATCGCGATCATCCCGAACATAGCTACACTGAGCATAGCACCATCACACCGGCCGGTTCAGAGGTCGAACACCCACTCGACACTCTACCGTTTCTGCAACGTCCGGGCGAACGGGTCCCCATGTGTCTCTCAGACCGCATCCGTATCAGGTTGGACCTCCTCCAAAGTCGCGACGAAACAATATACGAGGCTGAAAGAGACAACCCGCTAGTCAGTAGATTGTTGGTTGAGCCGCGTCATACTGTCCCGGTCAAGTCCCAAAGGAGAGGTCCGTCCCCTGTCACTCCCCCGCCACGATGAACTAGTAGTCTAATTCCTACAAAGTGTATCAGGGGACTCAGCCATGGGAACAAAGCTCGATGCAATCGGACTTAATTAGTCTCCACATCGAGCTGGGCGTGAAACTGATGGACACTCCGCTATCTACTCGAAACCGTATCTAATTAAGCACTCGCGGCTCCACTTCTTCTCTGGGCTTCCTCCGTGCCGCTCGGACAGCTCACTGGACGCTCCAAGTGGAGTCGTTTCACAGGATCCCCTCAACGCTGACGATCGCATTCCCAACTCATCCACCAGCTCTCTCGAGCAGACCAGGGCAGTTGAGGTGATCGGCGGTGGCCTCACAACATTGCCGTCGCCGGGACCCAGATGTTTATTCTCCTTCCCCGTCGACCCAATGGCCCACACCACATCCACCGTCATAACGCCGATATTGGTCGAGATTGCGTTGGAGTCGCAGAGGGAGTCTCCGGCATACCCACTGGCTCCGTAAACCTCCATCAGGAGAAGTGTTCCAAACTTCCATGAGCCATGGCATCGAAGGGCCAACAGCGCTCTATATAAGGGACGAGCCCGTCGACCGTCTCAGATCCTTTCCTCTCCGGCTCAACACACACAGCTTTGTCATTCTTTCTCTTGTTCTCTCTTTTGTTCCTAATTGTACTTACTCTTTGTCACTCTTTATACTTGCAAAACTTCCAGGATGAAGTACGCTGCTGCTCTTACGGCTGTTGCCGCCCTTGCTGCCCGCGCCGCTGCTGTCGGTGTCTCCGGCACTCCCGAGGGTTTCGCTTCCTCCGCCACTGGTGGTGGTGATGCCACTGCCGTCTACCCTACTACCACCGATGAGCTGGTCTCTTACCTCGGTGACGACGAGGCCCGTGTCATTGTCCTGTCCAAGACGTGAGTTTCGAATCCAAAGTAGAGAACGAATCGATCCCCGGCTGACCAGTGTACTTATTTGCTAGTTTCGACTTCACTGACACCGAGGGTACCACCACCACCACCGGCTGTGCTCCCTGGGGTACTGCGTCCGGCTGCCAGCTGGCCATTAACAAGGATGACTGGTGCACCAACTACGAGCCCGATGCTCCCACCACCACTGTTACCTAGTAAGTTGCTCTCTGAAGTCTATTCGACTATGAGGGAAGAGAAAATGTTAACAGAGGGATAGCAACACTGCTGGTGAACTCGGTATCACCGTCAACTCCAACAAGTCCCTGATCGGTGAGGGTACCAGCGGTGTCATCAAGGGCCGTGGTCTCCGCATGGTCAGCGGTGTCTCCAACATCATCATCCAGTACGTATCGTCCAGGACTTTTATCCACTTGTCGCATCGCAAACTAACCATGGGATCCCCACAGGAACATTGCTGTCACCGACATCAACCCCGAGTACGTCTGGGGTGGTGACGCCATCACTCTCGACGACGCTGACTTGGTCTGGATTGACCACGTTACCGTATGTCTTATCCCCTCCAGAACTTCCTCCTTTTGCAAACTAACGAATGCTTCAGACTGCCCGCATCGGTCGCCAGCACTACGTCCTCGGTACCGAGGCCGACAACCGTGTCTCCATCACCAACAACTACATCGATGGCGAGTCTGACTACTCTGCTACTTGCGACGGTCACCACTACTGGAACGTGTACCTCGACGGCGCTAGCGACAAGGTCACCTTCAAGGGCAACTACCTGTACAAGACCTCCGGCCGTGCCCCCAAGGTCCAGGACAACACCTACCTCCACATCCTCAACAACTACTGGGAGAACAACTCGGGCCACGCTTTCGAGATCGGCTCCGGTGGCTACGTCCTCGCTGAGGGTAACTACTTCTCCAACGTCGACACCGTCCTCGAGACCGACACCTTCGAGGGTGCTCTCTTCTCCTCTGACAGCGCATCCTCCACCTGTGAGTCCTACATTGGCCGCTCTTGCGTTGCCAACGTCAACGGCGGTGACCTCACCGGCACCTCCACCACCGTCCTCTCCAACCTCAGCAGCGACACCCTCCCCTCTGCTGATGCTGCCAGCACCAGCCCCGCCTCCAGCGCTGGTCAGGGTAACCTGTAAGCGGTCTCGCTCCGTCGGACTTTTACTGCCGCTTGCTTCGGTGATGTTGTCGAGTTTGATGATTCAGACTAGACGAGTTGTTCCTGCTGTTGTACAGCAGAAATGTGTGTTAGCTTAGATTCTATCTTAGCCTAATCAATAATCCTAAGATGGACTTGATCCATAGCAATACTCTATTCAACAGTGATTCAGTAGTTCCCGATGCCAAACTCCACTTTTAGCCTAGTATCATGGCTGCTATTAGATAATAGATGCCTAAGGCCTGAAAATCTCATGGCTAAGGTAATAACATGCCAAGCCTGCAATAGTGCCTGAAGGCAATGTGTTGCTGCCCAAGGTATACATGATAACTGTATGGATTAACGAACAGAATGAAGAGAATCGAGTCTGTACGTGTGAATCCCGGACAGTATCATGGGCAAGATGGGCAAGCTACCACTATTTTGGTTCCATCGCCACGATTGGGCCTCGTACACTGAAATGAGTAATTAGACGTTCGCATCGCGGGTGGATGCTATAGATGCATCGTAGCTTCTAATGGTCGCTTAGGGTGGTAGTGTTTCTTCTTCTTTCCCCTTCTGCTACTCCACCTATTATTATTCCTTCCGAAGCCTTGCTTGATGCCGTCAAAGGGTGATGTAATGAGCTAGACAACCTCTTCCTGAACTTCAGATACCTATCCTACCATGCAGGGTTTTCTCCTGTCTGTAGGCTCGGGCAGCCCGGTCTCCTAGAGTCCTCTTTTGCCTGACGCATAAGCCTCACAACGCCTCAGCTTCTTCTACTGCTTGCTATTATTGTGCATTGAGCGAGCGGGGCTGTGTGGCGGTACGCCATGGCCACGATTGCTTTTGCTGCTGCTGCCAGCTCATACGGCCTTATGAGGGGCAAGTGACTGAGGTACTTGCGCGAGGCTGAAGAACCATTTTAACAGGAGAGTGTCAACCATTTGATTACAATTACTCACTCACCAGCATGGAATGCCACAATTCTTATTTTGATACATTCCTTATTCGCGGTTGGATGTTTCTGCCCCGCCATGGGTCCATTACGTCCCGACCTGACTCATGATGACTATACCATCGCCTGCATCTGCCCCATGGGCGTTGAGCTTGCAGCTGTGGAAGGGATGATGAATGAATTGCACCCGAATCTTCCATCCCACCTTGATAAGAACACCTATACATTCGGACGCATGGGAGCACATGATATAGTAGTGGCAGTAATGCCAGAAGCAGGCAATGATCGTGCCGCAGCGGTGGCAACACAACTATCAAACAATTTCCGATCGATTAGATTCTGCCTTTTGGTTGGAATTGGCGGTGGCATCCCGGACCTTGCGAGAGACATTGACATCCGACTCGGGGATGTGGTAGTCAGCAGGCCATCAAATAGGTTCGGAGGCGTGGTACAATTTGATCGCGGGAAGGACCATTCTTATAACCAGTTCGAGCGCACAGGAATGCTACAGAAGCCCCCAGATATTCTCCTGTCTACCGTGAAAAGACTGGAAGCCCTCCATGCCCGGGTAGACAGTCGAATTCCTGTCTTCTTGGAAGAGATGCTTGCGAGATTCCCAAAGATGAGGAAGCGAAACTATGTTTATCAGGGAGCCACGAAGGATCAACTGTTCCGGATGGAGTACGAACATGTTGGGGGCACTGACTGTGGCGATTGCGATTCAAGCCAAACCGTCGAACGTGAAGTCCGCGATAATTAACTCCCATGATACATCATGGAACGATCGGATCATCGAATATCGTAATAAGGGACAGCGTCAAGAGGGAGATACTGAAGGCTGACCTGGACATTCTCTGTGTCGAGATGGAAGCGGCAGGCTTGATGAACAGTTTCCCTTGCTTGGTTATTCGTGGCGTCTGTGACTATGCGGATTCACACAAAAACAAGGCATGGCAGCCTTATGCTGCCGCTACGGCTGCCGGGTATGCGAAGGAGTTGCTATCTCTAATCCCTCCTCTGAAGAAGCCTTCGAATGATAATGTAGAAGTGGCATCGTTTGCACCGAGACAATAAGTTTCCACTATTCGAACACCAAATATGGGAAAGTTGATTCATGGGCTGGTCGCTGGCGATTTGATAGCAGGGAGCAAGCTTTTTAGCGATGGGATCTATCATGATGGCAGAATAGGGCGGTGGGTATATGATTGATGATTGAAATTCTCAGTAAGCGTGTCTGTAAAGAGCATGTCAGTGATCATAATGACATGTGTTGATGAGTACCTGATCAGGCGAAGGAGGTTGACAGATCAATGATTTGCGTGGGAGCAGAGTATCAGATACTCCACCTACGCAATTGCACTAGTGTACGCATCACATTGTAAGTTGTATTTCAGTGACAACGGGAAGAAGCTTCGTCAGTGCACTATGATAGATCATGTATTATATCTCTTATAATATATTATGACATGCCTTGCATCCTCCTGAAAGTGCTACGCGTTCTTCATAGACAGGGCAGCGCATTTGCTTCACCCAAATCCATCCACACCGTGGACAGTCCAGCAACATCAACAGTATCGTGATACCGATGCTGGAATCCCTACTATACCTATTGAGATTATACACCGGGTTCCCCAAGGATCCTAAAGGTATGTAGTATTGTGCTGTTGAGAGAGGTACTGGACAATGACACCAAAGATCATGACAATAGCAACGGATTGGGTAATATGGGGGAGCATGTTAAACAGGTACTGCACGAAGAGCATAAGACCGAAGATAGAGACTTAGTATTAGATCTGCTTATCGTATCGCCATAATAGCCCATGATGTTATCCAACGGGGGGGCGGCTTCACTGATAGCTTAACGATTTCTTATGCCTTCCCTACGTATGTTTACTCAATAAAGGCAAAGATAGCAGTATGCACACTATGTCGACCGCTGTTGCGGGCCCCATATATCCTTCTGCTTCAGGGATTCGAGGAGTTGGTCCACCCCCTGTTGGTTCTTGCTCGGGATGGAGGCATCCCCAGCCACCCTAGCGGGACCTGGGTCATTCAGAATCTCAACACGTCGCGTTGAGTTGCGAACAACTTCCAAAATCGTTCCTCCCCCAATATCCTTATCTTCCACGCATCTTAGCATGGCGGATGCGACTTCTTCGGGCGTTGCCCATCCGTCCTTCTCCTCGTCGATAAGCATCATTTTTTCCTGATTCTCGACCCACAATGGGGTACGTATAAGACCGGGGGCCACTGCATTGACGCGAACGCCGATTGCCTGCTCGAGGGGGGCCAAACACCGCACGAAGCCGGTAATGGCGGCCTTTGAAGCGCCATACATGGGACACACAACGTTCGGCAGTTGGCCTGCCACGGAGGAGATGTGAATAACGCGGCGGGGATTCTGCGGGGAGACGGGAGCTACGTTGGGGCTTGCGGGATGCAGCCAGTGCGACAAGGCCAGTTGGGTAGTTCGGATGGGATGCGTGACGTTGATGTCCAGTAGAGCGTATCGGTCGCTGTCCTCTTTGTCTTTGCTTATGGCGGAGCCGGGTGGCTGCCAAAAATTCGACCACGGGGGCTCGTAGACACCGGCACCAGGACAGAGGATATGAAATTCCTCAAACAAGGACAAGGTCAAGTCAAACATGCGTTTCAAGTCGGCCCAAGAGGTGACGTCTGTGCGAATAAAAACTGCTCGCGGGGAGGAGTCGGCGGCCTCATACTTAGCGATGAGTTGCTCTGCTTCCGGTCGTAGGGCGATGTCGGCTACCACGACATTGCAATTCCTGGATAGCAGGAGGGATGCGAATGATAGATTGATCCCTATCATCGTCAGAAGAGTGCTCCAGTATGAAGAAGAAGTGGAAACTAACCCGAGCCAGCGCCCGTGACAATGGCCGTCTTCCCTTCCACCGAGAAGGGCGCGATATCTTCCGTGGAGGCTGTCATTGCTGTGATTGAAGCAGTAACAACGCAGAATTTCCCAAGTCTGCTTGCCCACCCCTCAATTCCAGTCGAAGCCCGGGACTAAATAGCTGTTTTCCTCTGAGTGCCCATGGGAGCGGGGAGGGGTTGCCGTGTCTGATGCGAGACCAGTTGCCAGCGTGCGGGGAACGAGCAAATCATAACATGCTGGAGAAAATCGCGCTTGATCCGACCATCTCGGACCCGTTTCCGCGGATAATTCAAGTAGTTGCGTCGCTGTGAGCAAGTTGTGAGGAAGAAGCAGACAGGGACCCATTGGGTGGATCAGGTCAAGGAACCCTGGATGGGTGCGGCGGGCTGGCATGCAGGAGAATCCGACCGGTCGCGATCCACCGATCTGTCAGGCAGTGATCTCATGACAGCTGGGTGAGAAGCTTGATGGCTTTAGAATGCAAACGATCGGCCATTATGAGGTCTGGATCAGGGGAATGGCCTGAATTGAATGAGTGAATGTTTGGGATTGCATTGGAGAGACAAGAGGATGAAGAAGCAGTTGGAGTCTTGGCAAGGGGGCAGTGCTGTTGCTTAAAAAGAGACTCAGCCACACTCCCCAGTCATGCTTTTTTCCAACCCCTTCATAAAGCGAGGGAGACATCCCCATCTTGTATCTGAAAGTGGATTTCCTTCATCTTTGACATATGAATTCATACTCAGAAAGACCCTGGGTGGGCCAATGCACGTCAATGTGATCATCTCATGTAGTAAGTAGCAAGTAAATACTCAATATGCTGATATGTGCCTGTGGAGATACACGGATCCAGTCCCAAACTCCTTCCCAATGATCATCGTTATCATCATGTACTCATTGACCAATATAGCAGACCACGAAGAAGACAAAAAAGAATACTGTCGTGAGACTCCCAACGCCTGACTGATCGCCCGTCTTTACTGGGTATGCCGCATGTGTATCCCCGTCGTGCGATCCGCCGCCAACACTCGATACACGCGCAGCAGGTCCTCCATTGACGCTTGCGTGTCTGGATGTGTTTTTCCTAGCACCTTCTCCCGGCCACGAACGGCTTGCTCCACGAGCGTCTCGGCTTCATCCCATCGGCCTTGGGACTGGTAGATGGCCCCCAAGTTGGCCATGGTCGTCAGCGTGTGGGGATGGAGTGCTCCGAGATTCTTCTGCATCAAACGCAGCGCCTGCGCGGTCAACGCTTCGGCGCTACTCGTCTTTCCTTGACCCTGATACGTCAAGGCGAGATCCGCCATGGCAGTCAAGGTTAATGGATTCTGCTCACCCAGGCGTGCCTTCATCACAGCCACCGCTCGTGCCCCAAGACTGGCGGCCTCGTCCATCCGTTCCTGGCCCCGGTAGGTGGACGCCAAGTTGATCATCGACATCAGAGTCTGCGGATGCTGCTCGCCTAGACTGATCTTGCTTATCTCTACGACCTGCGTCTCCAGATGTTCTGCCTCCTCCAGCCGCCCCTGGTCCCGGTACATCGTTGCAAGGTTTGCCATGGATGTCAGCGTCAAGGGGTGCTGGGTCCCGAGCCGCTTGATACGGATGTCCATCACTTCCGACTCCAACGTCAACGCCTCCTCCAATTTACCCTGCTCGCGATACGTGGCTGCTAGGTTGGACTTCCACATCAAGGTCGACCCATGGTGCTCACCCATCGCACGTGTACATTGTTCCACCACCCTCTTCTCCAGTCGTTCCGCATCATCATATCGCCCCATGTGAGTGTACGTGTTGGCCAGATTGCCCATGGACGTGAGGGTGGACTGGTCATCCTGGCCGAACCGTCGGGTCTTGATCTGCAGCAGACGAACTTCCAGTGCCTCAGATTGTCGCCAATGCCCCTCCTTGCGATATGCGGTAGCCAAGTTGGACATGGAGGCCATCGTGTGGGGGTGGTCCTCTCCCAAGACCTTGCGGCGCGCCTCTGTGACCTGGCGACCCAGATCGATCGCTTCCGCCCAACGGCCCTGACCACAATACCCGGAAACCAGGTTGTGGACGGCGGCCATGGTGATGGGGTCGTTGGGACCTAGCTGCGCCCGTCGGGCGTCGACCACAATCGTTCCGACATCTACGGCAAAGTTCCACTGACCCCGTTCAAGGAAGGCCAGGACTAGCCCCCCGAACCGCCTCAGCGCGATACCGGAGTCACCCCTATTCTCACTGGTGACCTGCTCCACCACCGTCTCTAGCTCGGCAGCTGCATCAGCATGTCCTTGCTTCCGATACCGCTTCGACAGCGCCCTGAACGCCTTCAAATACGAAGGGGAAAGCGAAACATCCATCGATGTACGGAGAGCGGACTTCCCGCGGATCCCCCAAAACCTTGACAGAAGCTTCAATAACAATGCGTGGGGATGCTGGGGAATAGTTCTCCGATCGCCGGGTGGACGGGTGTGGAAATGTTGTAAGGAGGAACTTAAAACCGACGGGCTGCGATTAATTAATAGTCCGAGGTGTGAGGAGATAACGGCCAACTATCGTGTTCAAAGAGGAGAGGGAAAGAGGGGAGCGGTTTTGGCAGTCGCGCAAGACGCTCGGACGACAGACGCGGATGGAGGAAGGGAAGCGGTGACAAGCTGAAGCGCATCAAGAGCCGCAGAACTGACAGATAGGGAGAGACTTTTGCAGACAAGTTCAGGGAGATGACGGGATGACGACGAGCGGACAAGCAGATGCAGGATGGAGAGTCTCAAGTCAGAGCATGACCAGATTCATTTGCTGCCGCCAAGCCGCTAGGGCGCTGGAAAGGCTGGAGGATCCCATCCTCTTTCTCCGAGTCAGTTCTTTCGTGCGTGTCGGGGGGAGGGGGGGCGTTGTTGCGTTCCCATCACTTGCCCCGAGGTTTCCGGTTATCAGTCAGGCTCATTCCTTGATTGGTAGGCTTCTAAAGGGGCCCCGTTGGAAGCAGTGGATTGGCAATCAAAATCAGTGGAGATTGCACCAGTTGGACGCGATGGATGGGAACTGGGAAGGGCTTTTCTTTTCCCTTTTCAGCCCTGTCGGGCCAGAAATAGAAAAGTCACGGAAAATGACAGCCGCGATTACCATACCGTCTCGAACACCCCCCATACCGTCTCATACGGTATTGTTCCCTTCGGATCAGCTTCAGGTTCTGTCTCTGATGCTGATCCGAATTCCACTCATCTCAGCCTCTCCCCTTCTCTCCTCTCTCTCTCTCTCTCTCTCTTTCCCTTTTCCTTTTCCGTTCCACTGCCCACCGCTCTCACGGGGCCTCGCCATCTCTTCCCTGCTCTGCGACATCTTCCCCCCCCTTAACCCACGTCATCTTCTCCGTCACCGTCGGACTGGAGCCATGATCGTCGGGGTTTAAAATTGGTCAACTCTCGTCGACGGAAGCCCGCCTGCCACTTTGCGCTGTCAGCTGTCACCCTCATTGCTCTTCTTCGTTCCTGGTGGTCTCGCCCCTCCTTCTTCGTCCCACCTGTCACCATGTCTCGGCCAGAGTTCAATGATTCCCCCTTGCCGAAAGACTCCCACCAGTACGATCCGGTCATGCAATCGGAGCCCGAGCCGGACTCGCCCGTCGTTTCCTCCTCTCCCATCCGCCACCGTACCCTCCGGCAGAGAATCTCTGCCGCCGTCGCCAAGTCTGGCTCCAAACCGTTGCTATGCTTTCTGCCTCTAGGCCTTGTGGCGGACGCGCTACACTGGAACCCCGTCCTGGTGTCCATCTACAACTTCATCGCCGTCATTCCTCTCTCCGTCATAGTTTCAGATTGCTCCGATGAACTGTCCGACTCGCTAGGCCAGCTCATGGGGGGCTTGATCAATGCGACCTTTGGTAACTGTGTCGAGCTGTCGGTGAGTCTCAACACCTCTGCTGGACCCTAGCGATGGGATCTAATCTCATGACGGTGACTTTCCTAGACCGGCATCTTGGCCCTTATTCGTGGCGAAATATACTTTGCGCAATCTGTCATGATTGGGAGCATTTTGTCCGATCTCCTTCTCATCCTTGGTTGCTGTCTCGTCGCCGCCTCATACAATACCTTCATCCTCCATTTCAACAAACCTGTCACCGGCGCGCTCGCCTCATTGATGGTGGTCACCTCGGTTGGACTGATTCTGCCTTCAGTCTTGTATTCCACTTTCCCATTCGACCTTGGGGACCAGATCGTAGCGTTTTCACGTGGCACATCTGCCGTTCTATTGGCTCTCTATGGTGGGTATCTATATTTTCAGCTGGGTACCCATAGCCACCTCTTCCTCCAAGGGGAGACCGAGAGCAACTCGTCGCGGGAGTCACAGCGCAGCATGAACTGGCTCACGACAACTCTGATTCTGTCTTCGTTAGCCATAGTTGTTTGCACGAAGAACATCATGGACAGCATCCCCGCAACCGCTGCGACGCTAAACATATCGAAGACGTTCATTGCGACCATTCTCATTCCCATAATCAGCAACAGTTGTGAAGGGGCAGTGGTCATTACTGCCTGTGGTGGTGGTGGCGATGTTAACTTCGCCATCAGTATGATCGTCAGCAGTATCCTGCAGATTGGATTGTTTGCCATTCCCTTCCTGGTCATGCTGGGTTGGGTCATTGGTACACCAATGACGCTGTATTTTGAAACCTTCCACACCGTAGTTCTATTCTTCTCCGTGCTGCTGGTGAACTGCATTCTGCAGGATGGGAAGTATACCTATATTCACGGGAGCATGTTGGTCGCTATGTACGTTACCCGGTTAAGGCCTGTGTTGTTCTACATATACTAACAGTTATGACAGGTATGCGATTTTGACGCTTGCTTTCTACGTTCGGTAGACGACTGCCTTAACATCATAATCTTATCATCTAAGTAGTTGGGATTGCTGATTTATCTTGGAGCACGGACTTTCGGACACCTTGGCCAGCGTTATATATATACACTTATACATATATCATGTTGATAATGCATAGGACTCAATATCATGTGCTTACGACCGCGACGTCCTTAATCGTGCTCACGCTGGGACAAACATAGAAGGCGACTCCCGTGATGATGTACCTATGGTTTCGTTAAAAATGGTGTAAAATTGATGGTTGTACATCTAGGGTATACTCACGTTCCACACAGCATGAGGCCGTCAAAGTAGTTGGCCCGGCCTTCGTGAATCACATGGCTCATGACCATGGCGGCGAGGAACAGCATGGTCGCCTCGAAATTGTCCATTTGCAGAGTCACCGATTGGCCCAGGGACCAGCCCATGAGGACCAGAGTTGGTGTGACCAACAGGGTGAGGCGTAGAATGCTGTTCAAGATGTTTCGGACGGCGACCTCCACATGGCCCTGGCGCGAGATGACCACAATGGTCAGATATTTGGACACGTTCCCCACCAGCGGCACCCAGACCAAAATGGGGAAGCTGGTGCCAGTTCCCCGCTCTAACGCAGCATTGACACTGTTCACAATGTGTACAACACACCCCGTCAAGCAGGCCACTGCGATGAGAAGAGCAACACCAGCCGATTGCGGTGTGAACATGACCGGTTCGTGGTCCATTGGCATTCTATTATCGTCTGCGCGGTTTTCGCTCCTGGCATCGCTCAAGTGTGACTCGGCCGCCCCCTCGGCAATGCGAAATAAGGCCGCATGGGACTTGAGTTGGAAAAGAAGAAAGACACCGAATAGACCCAGCAGGATGAGGGCGATCCCATACGAAACCATTTGTACCTCATGACTAGTCACCACGGCATTGATGGAGAGGGTATCCAACGAGGGAAATGTGACCATCACGCCGGGAAGCACCAAAGAGATGCATACCATCATCATCAACGATGACATGATGCTAGTCAAGTTGCGATCGAAGTGTAGATGTTCTTTGTCATAACCAGAGATCAAGAAACAGCTACCAAGCACCTGCGTCAATAATTAACTAACTTGATCCAACTTGCCAAACATAGACGGCTTAATTGCCTACCAGCAGAGAATAGCACAGGATACTGCCAACCACCACTGAGTGGAAGATACGGCCTTGACCCATTTGGGCTGACACAAGGCCAACCATCAGTTCAACCGAGTTACCTAGGGTAGATTTCAGGATCTCGTGAAGAAATGGTCCCAGGGTATGGGACAGCTCGGTGATAGCAATCGTGATGATGGCCATCAGCGGAACCAAGGCGACCAGGTTTAACCAGAATACCAGCTGCCTTGGCCATCCCAATAGGCCGGAGAGAAGTCCCAGGAGGACAAAGCCAGCAAGAGCTTTCAATACGGGGTGACTACCGATCCTCATAATGGCCAGGTGAAAGGGACTGGTGCGCCCGTGGAGGGGCGCGGTCGGCGAAGATGCGCGCTCAGAGGGAGGCGGCGTAGGAGGATCCGATTCTGCCGATATGCCAGAAGGGCCCTCCATGGTTGAAGAATAGTGGTGGCGGTGCCTCACAGTAGGCATTTCAAAGAGAGAGAAAGATGTTCCCCACGGATTGAGATAGATCAATAGGCTTTTGCTTCTTCTGAGGAAGAGGCGGCGCTTCAGAGGCTCTTTTTGGTTCAGCTGATCGGATGGATTTGAAAGTTAGTAGCTTAACCAGTCTAACCAGCTTACGGGACCTGGCTGTATCCGCGGTAAGGAGTTACGGTACCGTGCTCCCCGAGCCCGAACCAAGCGCTTTCCTGGGCAAGCGGCCCCCTCAGCCTTACAGGGCTGGGTGGCATTTTCCCATTGGCTGCCATCCCCACCTCCCCGTCTGACCGAGGGGGTATGGCGCCTAGGCACCTCCATTCTGGCCCAATAGACGCTGGGGAAATTCCGGCTGGCCCCACCCAGCTGCCCGCCCAGTGCGCTCTTTTTGTGTAAACAACCGTATCGGTCACACCTGACACTGTTCGAACCGTACCTGACGGTATTCGCCAAACGGCCCCGCGCGCTTTACGACTTCGGGGAGATGCTGGAAGGTGATAAGTCCGAGCCAACCTACCTTCTGAGAGATGCTCAGCTTCTTGATGGAACTTTCCTCGTTCACCATTTCATGATGACCTCCTTCAAGAATGCCCAGGAATCGGGCACACTCTCTCTCCTCGCAACCGTCCGGCATACGGTCGAGGTGACTTTTCTTTCCAGCTACACCAATGTGCTATTAATCTTTGTATTCCTGGGAATACTCTCCGGCTCCCAAGAATGGAACCCCTCCGCCGTGTTTATCCTGAATTTTCTGGCCATCTTCCCGCTGGCCTCCTTGTTGTCCTTTGCGACCGAGGAATTGGCCAAAAGCGTCGGCCAGACGGTAGGAGGCCTGATCAATGCGTCTTTTGGCAATGCCATCGAAATGATCGTAAGACCATCCCCCCATCCATCCCAAGTGGTACCGGCTAAATGTAGTATTCAGGTTGGAATCACGGCTGTGAGCCAGGGTGAGATCCATATGGTGCAGTCTTCGATGGTTGGCTCGATCCTGTCTGGCACGCTGCTGGTATGTTACGCATTCCTCCTACGCTCCTACTAGAAGTTCTGACCGTCATCGCCTAGGTTCTGGGATGCTGCTTCTTTGCCAGCGGCTATAATAAGGAGACAGTCCACTTCAATGTCGATGTGACGGGGATCATGTCGTCCTTGATGATTGTATCCTCCTCCGCGCTCATCATCCCATCAACCTTGTATTCCACGTCCCTGTATGCCTCTCCCGGTGGAAACGAGTATATCCTCCACCTGTCACATATTACCGCTGCCTTGCTATTGCTCTTCTATTTTGTCTATCTATACTTCCAGCTCAGCAGCCACTCTCATCTCTTCACTAGCACCGAAGACGACGACGAGGAGGAGGAGGAGCGCCAGCTGGGGCCCATGGCAGCTAGCATCATTTTGATTGCCGCTACGCTAGGAGTGACTGTCTGTTCTGACTACCTCGTAGAAGGGGTCGACGGCTTTGTTGAAGCCTACGGGGTAAGCCGGGCCTTCTTGGGCCTGATCGTCGTGCCGATTGTGGGCAACGCTGGCGAGTTTGCAACCACTGTGAAAGCAGCTAAGGAAGGAAAGGTGGATCTGGCCATTGGTGTTATTGTTGGCAGCACGCTTCAAATCGCACTTTTTGTCACGCCATTCTTGGTACTGTATGGATGGGCTTTGGGTCAACCGATGTCGTTGCGCTTCAACTCGTTCGAGACTGTCTGTTTCTCGCTGGCGGTGGTGGTGATGAATTGTCTGATTCGTGAAGGTCGGTCGAATTACTTTGCGGGTGTCTTGTTGTGTGGAACGTGAGTTTCCCTGTCCCTTTCTTTCCAAAGCAGCCCTTTTTTCTAAATCTAAGTCTAGTTATCTAATCATTGCGATCGCATTTTATGTCCACCCAGATATTGTCGTTCCCGGAGAGTAAGTACCCTGACATCAGGTATGGTATTGGGTAGCCCGTCTACACAGGGATATGACTTGTCAGGGGATGATCCATCAATATTTTGCTATAGAGTTTTTATACCAATACACCGTCTCTCAATGCGATCATTATGTTCGACATGTTGGATACTCCTAATGCCTCAAGGACGGAAATCCGACGGGCAAAAGATGCTGCCGAGTAAATTAGGCAAAAATTACAAGTCGGCCAAGCGGGGAGGCCGAAGATTACCGGCGGGGGTTACGCGGATGCCTTTTGGCCCGTATCATCAATACCGACCAATACGAGGGATTTGGGAGTGTCTTTGCTCCGCCCCAAACAAGAAAATCAAGCAGCATTACTAGTTTAGTTGGAGGGATCTCACTCTCTCCATCTCCTAATTCCTTGGTCTCCCCTGAGTTCATCTCATCCATCCTCACTTTGCCCAGGGAGAGCGACTCAACTCCACATTCCCTGACTATATTGAATCTAGCACTTGCCTTTATCGTGTAATATCTTCATTTCCCGCCGGTCGGAGCCGTCCGCAATGACAGTAACGACCATCTGCTTGGTCTAATTCAAACGCCACACACCCACGGTAGCATGAACTCCCTGTCACGGTCATGAAGGAGGCAGGTAAATCCATGATCACAAATCCCATGTCCACTAGTGACCCACCCCAGCCCCTAGCCAGCTATAACTATAGAGCCAATCGGTGACTAACATGATCGCAGAGCCTGAGCGAGAAGCCTGTTATCGCCCATGGACCACTGGTTCGGGGCGAGCCCAGCGCATTCGAGTTTTCGGCTGAGCAGTTGAGTGGACTCATCGAATCACGGAGTTTGGATACATTCTACGCCTTTGGTGGCCTCCGCGGAATAGAAAGGGGCCTGCGAAGCGATCGAACTACCGGATTAAGCGTGGACGAGTCGAGCGTTAGGAACCATGAACCATCGGCCACAGCCTCGTCCGTCGACAAACCTTCCCACCAGCCCCATCATCGCCATCTTCACCTCCACAATCACCATGGCACCGAACAATTCGCAGACCGACGCGCTGTCTTCGGCAACAACCGCCTCCCCGTTCCCAAGTCACCCACGGTCCTGCAGTTGATATGGGCGGCATACAATGACCACGTCCTCTTCCTCCTGACAGGAGCGGCAATCATTTCGCTTGCCCTAGGCCTATACCAGACATTCGGAACCAAGCATTCGAGCTCAAACCCGCCTGTCGAATGGGTAGAAGGGGTAGCCATCATCGTTGCCATCATCGTTATTGTCCTAGTGGGTGCAGGCAATGATTTCCAGAAAGAGCTGCAATTCCAAAAGTTAAACAAGAAGAAACAAGGCCGCCTTGTGAGGGTAATCCGCTCCGGTCGGCCACAGGAGGTACCTATCAACGATCTGGTGGTCGGGGATGTCGTACACATGGAGCCAGGAGATGTCATACCGGCAGATGGGATCCTGATTCGCGGCCACCACATTCGATGCGATGAATCAGCTGCGACTGGGGAGTCAGACTTGCTGTTGAAGCAGTCCGGTGACGAGGTCGCAGATGCGATCGCCGATTGTCGTGATACTAAATACCTTGACCCGTTCGTGATCTCGGGGTCCAAGGTCGCAGAAGGCCTCGGCTCGTTCCTGGTAATAGCAACCGGCAACCATTCGACTTATGGCAAGATCCTCCTAAGTCTGGAAGAAGACCCTGGCTTCACACCACTGCAGTCGCGACTCAACGTATTAGCGAAATACATCGCCAAATTTGGCGGTATTGCCGGTCTGATCTTGTTCGTCATCCTGTTCATCAAGTTCTTGGTTGGTCTGCGCCACTCGACGTCGTCCGCGACCGAAAAAGGCCAGGATTTCTTGGAAGTTTTCATCATTGCTCTGACAGTAGTTGTCATTGCTGTGCCTGAAGGACTTCCGTTAACCGTGACGCTTTCTCTTGCCTTTGCCACCACCAGGATGTTGAAGGACAACAACTTAGTGCGACAGTTGCGCGCCTGTGAGATCATGGGCAATGCTACCGACATCTGCTCGGACAAGACCGGGACCTTGACCCAAAATAAGATGACCGTGGTCGCAGGTAGTATTGGCACAGAAGAGTTCTCGGATTTAGGACCACAGACGGACACCACTTCGCGTGACGTTCCGACTACTGCTGTGTTGAAATCTCGCCTGCACAATTATGTGAAATCACTAATTGTTAATGCGGTTGCTTACAACACCACGGCGTTCGAGTCGATAGCGGATGGAAATGTCACCTTTGTTGGGTCCAAGACCGAGGCTGCTTTGCTGTATTTCGCCCGAGACAACATGGGCTTGGGCCCATTGGAACTGACACGATCTGGTTATGACGTTGTGGAGCTCATACCTTTTGATGCTACGCGCAAGTGCATGATCACTGTGGTATGCTTGGATGATGTTTATGGGTATAAGCTGTATAGGGCGTATATAAAAGGAGCGCCCGAGGTATTGATGGGGTTCTGTAGCAGGACGCTGGTGGAACCGACAAAAGGCGATTCCGTTACCGCATTGACTGCAAGTACCAAGGAAGCTATACGCCAGAAGGTAGAAGCCTACTCAAAGTGGTCGCTAAGGGCAATAGCATTGTGCTACCGGGATTTCGAGGTGTGGCCCCCGAATCGAGCTGGAGAGATTCAGTCCGACACACTCGACCTCGAAGATATACTTAGCAACCTGACTCTGATTGGAATTGCCGGTATCCGTGATCCTTTGCGGGAGGGAGCCCATGACGCCGTGGAGACTTGCCGTCGGGCGGGAGTGACGGTGCGTATGGTCACTGGAGATAATCTGTTAACAGCGCAATCGATCGCCGAGGAATGCGCGATTGTCACCAACAACGAGGACATTGTCATGGAAGGACAGGAATTCAGGCGTCTGACAGAGGAGGAGCAACTAGAGATTGCACCCCGTCTTAAAGTTCTGGCGCGGTCTCAACCAGAAGATAAACGTACGCTTGTGCGTCGACTGAAGCAGATTGGGGCAACGGTTGCCGTCACTGGAGATGGAACAAATGACGCCCCTGCACTCAAAGCAGCTGACGTTGGATTTTCCATGGGTATATCGGGAACAGAAATTGCGCGCGAGGCTTCAGCAATTGTGTTAATGGACGATAACTTTGGATCCATTGTGAAGGCGATCATGTGGGGTAGGGCAGTCAGCGATGCGGTTCAAAAGTTCTTGCAGGTAAGTCTTCCGATTGAAGATACTCTAATTCTCGGTGCGCTAGCTGACCGCGTGGTTTAGTTTCAAATTACTATCACCTTTACCTCTGTCGGACTGGCCTTCGTCACATCCGTGGCCAGCTCCAGCGAAACATCAGTGCTGACAGCAGTGCAACTGATGTGGGTAAATCTAATCCAAGATACCCTGGCAGCACTCGCGCTCGCCACCGATCCGCCGTCCCCCAGAGTGTTGGACCGAACGCCCGATAAGAGAACAACTCCATTGATAACAGTGCCAATGTGGAAGATGATAATCGGGCAGTCGATATACCAGCTCGCCGTGACATTAGTGCTCCACTTTGCCGGCAACAGCATATTCTCATACACCACCACGCACGAACACTCCCAGCTACAAACAGCTGTATTCAACACATACGTTTGGATGCAAATATTCAATCTATACAAGTAAGATCCATTCCTCCACATGCGCTAGTTGACGCAGTGCTAACTATTCTTAGCACCCGCGCACTCGGCAACAACATCAACGTCTTCGAAGGAATCCACCGTAACTGGCTCTTCATCGGCGTCAACGTTATCATGATCGGCGGACAAATAATTATCATGTTCGTAGGCGGGCGCGCATTCTCCATTACTCGCCTCACCGGCGTGCAATGGGCCTATTCTGTCGTTCTAGGTATCTTATCTCTTCTTGTCGGGGTAATAGTGCGTTTCATCCCGGATGGCCTCGTCGAGCGACTATTTGCAGGAGTAGGATTTGTTATGGGTCCCTTGTGGCGGTTATTGAGGGTGAAAATTGAGTAAAGGGATTGTTTATTTTTTATCTTGGCAGAACTTGTAGATATGGGGCTTTCTTTTTCTCTGTTGATAGTGTTGGGTGGGTTGGAAAGGAATGGATTGTTCTTATCTTCTTTGGCGTCGATCTATACAGACTTTTCTCTACTCGCTTAATGGTCCTTCTCCCTTAGGACTTCGATGCTGACGAATCTAGTATGATGGGGATAGTACTGATGTTAGTTGGTCGCAGGAACTCATGCTCATCATGGACCTCGGATATGATGTAGATATATATTTGTCAACACAGAATCTACAACATATAATAGAATGGTTCTGGCTTAGAATCCCTCGCTTGTCAGGTGCCAAGGTAATGTTCTTTGTGTTATGCTGGAAACTCCCTTTGCGCTTTCAGAACTTCCGCCAACAGATCCGGGTACCACCTCTGGCCCACGTCAGGGTGACTTGCCAAAAGAGCCTTGAATATGCCATATCCAGGATTCTCCTTATGGTACTGCGAGAAGAATGCCTCCGCATCTGACTTGACTTGCTGGTCCTTGACCAAATCAAGGATGTGGCCCGGGAGCTCTAATAGCATGTCATCGTGAGCCAGGTCCAATCTGAAAGTCTGAAAGACAGGAATAGAAAACCGGGGTCCTAGAAAGCGTCCCTTCGAATCTGTAAAGCACTCTGACCGCAAGTTCACCCTATGGGTGGTAGCTGTACACACCCCACTAGTCACATATTCCAGTGAGCGACCAACATTCATCACCAAAGTGTTCGGTACTGGAGGCACAGGAACCCAATCTCCAGCCTTGTTTTGAGCTTCAAGTCCCGCATGCGGTGTTGCTTGTAGGAGATAGGTGAGGAACCCGCCGTCTTTGTGCGACCCGACGCCTTGAAAGGTGTTGTTGTTATTCGTAGCAGATGCCACCGGAGGGGGGTATTTCACGATAGACATCTTATTGCGCGGTGGGAGATCGAAGAATTTGAAGAAGGTATTCGGATGCAAATCCAAGGCTTCAGCGACCAGAATCTTCATTGCATCTGCTAATGTGCTGACACTATCGAGATATTGTTCGAACGATTCGCGGAAACCAGGAACGGCCGTTTCATCTGGCCACTGAAAACACATTTGTCAATTCCCAGTATGTCATGTCGAAGACGGAATAAAAAAGTACCTGATTTGGTCCTTGAGCATTACGCCAAACTGGTTCATCTGGGCCCGGGGCTGGGAGGGGTGTAAGAAACTAACTATTATCAGCCAATCCCATCTCTATGAACAAATGTTCGAGTAAGATATCTTACATGAAATAACTCTCGATGGTCCATTTGCTGAGCGGTCTTTTCCGCACCTAGTCGCGAGTAACCTAGGAAATGCCTGCTATTGACCATGTCGATCTCTAGCTTCTTCTCCAGAGGTAGGTTGCATAACTGTATTGCCTTCTCCACAAACGCTTCCTTCACTTCTGTAGGAATCGGTGGGTTTTTAAGATAAAAGAATCCTACCATCACCAGGGCTTCTTTGAGCTGTTCTAAAAAGAGGGTCTTAGTGGTTGGTGACAGAGCGAGCGAGTAGTCGATTATCGGAATGGAGACAAAAGACGGGTTCCGTCCTGCATCAGTATGATTTGCCATTTGAACTGACTGATTTTGACGGCGATAACTCTGAGTTAGTTCTCTGAGTTTGGACCGTCGTTGCTTGAAGACACGGACACCTGGCATATTGAATGGACATCAGTACTTCTTGACTAACTACCCATTTCGGCCATTAGGTAAATTTCTGCATAGTGTCATTTGTACACGTCACACCCTCTTTGGCAATCCCGCACGTAACAGTGCATGACACGTAGATATATTCAAACCTTTCTGACTATCCTGTGCTTCACATGCTGCAGCGCACTCTGGTAAGTGATGAAGCCCAATTAATTTAATACCTCATGTAAATCGGCGGAGCAAGTGGTATAAATTGATAGAATAAAGAAGAATAATAATAGTTAAATGGAATATACATGAATACGATAAAGCATATCTCCTGATTGGGCATCCTGTTGCTTACCCCGCCGCCGCCACTCTAGTCCAGGGAGAAACTATATCTCTTGGAAGCATTGAAACATATGAAACGAATGAACAAGAAAGGCTAAGTATAGGAATCTAAATATTGGAATGAATATAAATATAACTTAGAAACAAGCAATCGCGACAAATAAATTAGTAATATCTATTAGCAAAAAAAAAGTACAAGGATATATATATATACAAAACAATACTAAACTATATAGATAAGACAGTCAGCAGATATATATTTACGTAACTCCCAGCCGAACCGGCCACCCCTAGCGCACTGCCATAGAATCATTGTAATACTTACTCATTGCTAATTCAGAGCATTTGATAGAAAGAGTGGTAGCATATTGAAACGCGTTGGGCAGTGTGCTGGGTGGCCGGTGCGGTCGGGAGTTACATTATACGATTGAAGATATGAGATAGTGTGAAGTATCTGTCATTCTTGCGATATGACTATCACGAGGGTTGTAGGAATATACGTCCGTACATGACCAGTGCTACTTGTTAGAACCTACCACGTGACTAAGGCAGGTTAAGTGCTGTGTCTGAGCGAGGCGGAAAAGAATACAATTCCAGCCCGACGGGTGGGTTTGTATTGGCCAATGTAGATTCATTCTCTATATCTATTTCCCCACCATAAATAAATACTGGCTCAAATGAATTATAAGATGTCTAACACGTGATTAATCTCGAAGACGTCTGATCAACAAATGTCTCCGCCCCGGGTTCTAGATTGGCAAACAACTTGTCAAATATCTCCTTGCCTCCTTCATCATGCACAAGTCCAATCCAAATGAATGAGGAGAGGATGTCCCGCATTTCCTCCCATGAGCGGACACGACAGCTTCCTAGATAATACAGCAGCCAGTGCCTGAAATTCCGCCTGACGGCGGGTAAAAATACCACAAGACCACCGACAGTCAACAACCAGATCCAGAGTTGCGGAGAGATGTCGTTCCGCTTGGTTAAGCCATTTAAGCAGCGCTGGTAAGAGGCAGCCAGGTGGACGTACGGGGTCGGGTCGCTGCGGAACTGGAGGAAGATGTCAAATCCGTAGCTGAGTAAAGCTAGGCGGATCGCCTCGTCGAGGGACCCGGGCTCAAAGCTCAAGTGTAACAGAGGGTACATGACGGAGGCCATTGTTTTCATAAAATCCGTCTCGGGAATCATGCCATTCGTCTTGGTGGTCAAGTTGACCTGGGCACAAAATCCCTGCATAATGTGCCACATCCGCGCCAGACCGGGGTCAAGCTCCTGGACGAACGACGGGACCGGGCGAGATCGCGGCGTGAAGCAAAGGTCGGATGGGACAAAGATGTCGAGATCGCGGTTCTCGAAAAAGGCAGGTTTTTCTCCACTGTGGATCGCTAGTCCCACATCGCATCTGATCACAGGTTAGACTAGGTTGCAACCATCTAGGTAGTCTAATACGAAAGGGGAATAAAATAATCGGCAAAGACAGTAGGGAGATGTAATGAAGGGAAGACCCACCGGATAAGATCAATGACTAGTTTGTTATTGGATGTAAATGCTCCTAGTCCTCCGCGCAGCCTGACCATCTTGCGTAAACCCTGGGTATGATGGAGTACGGCAGCGTAATCACCCACAATATGCGCGTGCAGAATCAATATAATGACGACCATTACGGTTGCATTGGATACGCGGATCTGCTCCTCCCCAAGCCGATTACGTAGCAGGCGGATGGCTTTCCCCAGATGAGGGGACTGGGCCGCTTCCGGCCCCTTGTAAATACCAAAGTATGATTGGGTGGTGATGACCATGGCGTTGAGGTAGGCTGCGTCTAGTGACAGCATGTCGAGAATCCATGATCGACTAGAGGCGTTGAACACTATGCATACGGCAAGCGGGTAGAACTCTGTCTTTGCCCGTTCAGTGACTATGAGGGTTTACATTTAGTGGGCCCGATTGAATCACCAGCAGGTCGAATCGGGGACGCGGCACCTACAGCGAAGGATAGTGGCTAGGGCAGCAGGGCTGGTGGTGTCATCAGCCAGCTGGACGAAGGACATGTCGTTGCCCACTCTGCGGGGAAGATCTGAGGCCACGCGGGTGGCTGGCACTTGTGTAGATGGCAATAATGATAAATCTACCCCATCGGCAGGAGGAACCGAAGTGTCGTCTGTGCACGCGTCCGCCGGAGTCGATGGATCGGCCCCTGCTTGGCGATAGCGGGATTTGCCACGGTTCTTGCCAATCATAACATGGCTGCGAATGAGTTTGCGGGTACGAGGATCGACTTTCATGGTGCCGGTGGAGACAATGAATGGCATGTCCGCCATGGCAACTATTGTGCGAAAGAGGTAAGAGAGGCATTCAGTGGGCTACAACAAAAGCAAGAAAAACTTGGTACTGGAGACGGCGCACATACCAGACTGCTTGGAGGGCGACATGGCGGCGATCGAGCCCCAGTCTAGGAACAGAGGGCGTCCGGCGCACGTCCCAGACTGGTGGCATAGATCTCACGAGGATGGTCCAAGGACAGGTGCCTGGACGAGGCTAAACGAATGAGACGAACGAGTATTCAGATTGTTGGCTGAAAAGGGCAAGCAATCCGGGGGGGTCTCGGGAGTGTCAGGAAATATAAGAGACGGATTCCTCGGTGGTGAGAGAGCTGGACTTGCTGCAGGCTGCCCTTAGTACTTTCCTTTCCTGGTTGGTTCGGATTGTTTCCGCTGTCACCTGCTGAAACTGCTACCATTCAATTGGACAATATGCTACATGTGGGCCTAAGATTGTTGCCTCCTTTGGGTTTAGCCTGACAAGCATGTGATGCAGCTTGGCAATGAACTGAATCGGGAAAGATTAGATAGTCTCGTTCAAAAATCTACAACTTCAAAATATATAGTGAACAGCAAGCAATGGTCAATTCCCTATCTCCATTTAGTATTGTACAACTCACCACGTCCTCAATCACGCGATCACCGGCCCCTTCACCAACGTCAGACTAGCACTTACAGCGCCCGATGATCCCTTGCATCCCCACGCGAGAATTATTCCTTCAGCTTCGTGCGTTTGTGGTAGGCCTCTGCCTGTCGTGCAAGATGATGAAATCCCTTATCAATCTGCTCGTAGCTCCGCTGGGGCAACTCCTCGCCCTTGATTGCCAGAGGGGCTTGAGTGTCCCCGCAGGGAATGCTGTAGATCCACCGCACAAACAGTTCATAATTTTCGCGACAATTCTCGGTGAAATCAATAAACTTGCTATTCGAGATGCGAAGGTATTCTCCGTCGTGATACGCTTGCAAGATTCGAGCCTGAGAGCGGAAGATGGAAACAACCAGGACCTGTGATAGAAGCAGTGTGTTAGAGCAGGTATTTGTAGCATTAAATGATTTATGGCTGCTTGAATGGTGTGAATGAGACTCGGAACTCACCATGGTACACTGAACTCACCGGGAATGTGTGATGTTTAATATAATTGAATCGATTCAGCCGCCATCGCATGAAACCGGCAATGGGCAAGACTTCACTCCGGCGAAGGGGTTCTTCGGGATCAGCGTAGTTGTACATCTGGAAAATGCAGTGGGGGATATCCAACGAATCTGCTTCCATCTCCCCAATAGTCTGCCATGAATACGGTACATCTGGCGTATGCTCGCCACTAGCAATACGGGGGTTTGCGCGGTAGCATCTACCCGGCAGGTGAGCAAGTATTGTGAGCAAAGACAATGTCTATCGTCACTACAACTCTGAAAGTTTGTACTTACTGCCGATGGACCCAGGTTTGGTCCTTGCGATCATGAAACCATGCAGCAAAGACTCTGCCGGAAACACTTTGTAGGGTCAAACAAACCCGGAGTGACTCTTCGCTGCGTCCTTCATGCCATTTTGAAAAGTGCACATTGTCCCAGTTGATCTCCGTTAATTCTGCTTTTGGTAGTGGGTGGTAAAATGACTGTTGGACATCCGGACATGCTCCTTGAAGGTCGAATTCAGACAACTTGATCCCCAGTGTCTCTAAATCATCATCTGCCAACACTGAGTGCTTGAAGGCCTTTGTTGCTGTGAAGATGCGCCTCAAATGGCGGGATACAACATTGGTCTGCGCTACCCGCAGTCGAGCGTCTTCACGACAGTTCTCGATTAACGTCTCGAAGGACCGTTTCACTCCCATAATTGGATTTATAGGAAAGAAGGACGTTTGAATTCGTGTGTTAATGCCGAACGCGTGGAGGAGAGAAAGATCAATGTGAACAATACAGTACGCGTGGAATTGGTATAGAAACGTGAAAAGTGGCTGCACCCCAGTCTAAGTTTGGAAATCCCCGAGCGGATCGTAAAAATGTCGAGATGACAGCGTGGACTTAGGAAGAAAGATAGCAACCGGCAAGAGAGAGCAGCGAAGCACTTGCAGACATTTATACCTGAGACAGTAGTAGAGAGAACCAGTGAAAGTGACTTCGTACACAGAACCAGCCTAACTGGAAGAGAAATCCAGGCCAGTGAATTCAGAAGGTAGTCAATACAAAAGGTACTGATTATACACAGCTCCTGCCTTGGTTCCCGATGTGTGCATTCATATGCAAATGAATTCGATAACGGCCGCCTCATCATTCAACATGCTGGTCTCTTCACTATGTAGGCTAAGACAAGAAAAATTCTATCACAGCCATGCAGTCACTGATCTTTCTGCTTCAATGCATCGTTGATATGCCGTATTCACCCATGGCATGTAGTACTATATAAAATAACATTGCACCACTGGGCATGGTCTCATACTTTAAACTTGGGTTCATCCATCTCCGGCGCTTTTTCACACGGTGCACTACCTGCTTCAACATTTATATTCTGTTTCAGGCTTCAGGAATTTTTTCTTCTTCGATTCAAGATTTCTATGCTATAACATGTCTGCTCCTGAATTCCTTGTAGAGGCTCTGGATCAGGAGTCCTGGAATGAATGGGCAGAAAGGTACGAGGTAAAAGGGGTAAGTATCTATGAGTAGGAAGCCTATGATCCAGCATCAAAAATAAGTGACTCCCAATATCTAGCTCTGAGGGCATTGTGGAAGGCTGGGCGGGCTAGTGAGTTCCAACCAGACAAATGGGGAATCCAGGGGCGTTGAGGCTGCCACGGAGAAGCTGGGGAAGCTTAAGCATTGGAAAAGCTTCCTTGAGGCGATTTCACTAGAGACCAATTTAGATGAGATGCTTCCCATACAGGGTGACCTTGGCGCTTTTACGCTGATTTGGTATTATGGCCAGCTTATTCGCTGGGCGCCGAGTGCGGCCGATATTGAAGAGAATGCGAATTTCACTCCATGGTCCGAGCGATTGAGGGAGAGAAAAACAGAGTCAAGCAGCAAAAGCTTCTCCGAACAAACTCAAACACATCCTTATGCGACTCATCTGGCTGATTACCTGAAGATATATGAAGATCCGGAAGAGCAAAGGAAAGGAACACGTGGACTACCATCAAGCAGTGAGAGTCGAATCTACCAGTCTTCCGAAACTGCCTACATTGATCTAGACCCCGAAACCTGCAGTGATGACTCTAGGCTGGATCCAAGCTACGAGGAGCGGGAAGACTTTCCTCAAGTCTCTGATGAGATCATGGTGAATGCATACTTGCTGGGTCTGGCAAGTGTAGTAACCTTCTCTATCGAAGGCGTCGAAGCCCATTGGACCCCAAAACGGAAGGGGTACAAAGTCTATGATGAGAAAGGCACCAAGCTGTATGAAACACGGACGGATGGTCATATGTACCTAAATAGTAATGGAAAGACCAAAGCCATTGTTGAAGTCAAACCCGTGGTGCGAGCCGAATTACCCCGGGTCATGATGCAGGAAGTTGCTCAAATGGCGGCATGAATCCACGCCGAAAAGGACGTTATACAGGATGAAAACCTGGCGGAACAATGGTTAGTCACCCCTGCACCCAGTGTGTATGTTTAGAAGTCTCTTACGCCAAGTGAGAGAGAATGTGGAGGAAGCAGCTAGGCATCTGATACCATAGGTTCCGTCGCTTGCTCTGATCGATGAATCGACATGAGCTATATATAATCATTGCCGAGTATAATGGAGACTACGTCGACTATTTGACGAATCCTCGACGCGAAGCGGAATGCGAATCTTTCATCACGATGAACCAGTTTGGCCCATGGGACTTTAGAAACTCCGCTCAGGTTGCTGAATTTGCTGCCATATTATTGGCAGTAACGTTACAGTTCAGTAAGGGTCTGCCCCTTATCTGAAACTCAATCGGAGATTCTCATTCTGCACTGCTTGGTTGTCCTAGTATCTCTGAATCTCAAATATGCGGCTACTGTTCGAAGGGGGAACTCGATTGGCCACCATATTGCATGAACCAACAGAGACGTATTATTCTACAGTACCTCCACTGCCCGCCGCTTATATATCGATGGCCGCATACCTACATCTTTTCTTATCAATTGCCTGATAGATACACAGCTCATTGTACTGTTACGAGAAAGTAAAATGCTTACTCAAGAAACCTGCCTCAGAATACTATCGCAACGGGATGAGTGGAACCAGTATGAACAATTACCCTACATTGCTATCGAAAGTAAAATGGAACCCGAATATTATTAGTCTATTCCGCAGCGTCAACACTAATGAAGAAATCTTAAGGAGCAGGTCGTGCTTCGGATGCGGAGCCGTGGCAGAGCATTAGCCAACAGGCCCTTCACTCGTCGATCAAACCACCATTTCCAATTAAGCTGCAAATGACCTCCACTCAGCCGAAAATATGAATCGGTCCAGATCCACGATGTGCGGGGTAAGATGTGGCCCGCTGCGGGTTCCGAGAAGTTTGAGGGTGTCACAGCGCGTATACCATCCCTGTCACGCTATAACCTTAAATGCTTGCCGCTCGCTCACTGTGCCTGGGTCAATCACAACCTCAACCCCTTAACCAGCACACCATGCACATTGTCTGGCGGGATTCGGCTGAACCAGCCGTATACGAAGAGGCTCGTGTAGGTCGCGTATTCAATCACCGTCGTCCCCAACGCTTTCCCTTGGCAGTTGTCAAAGCTACCAGCACGAAGGATATCATCGCTGCAGTGAAGCTAGCCGCCGAAAAGAACTGTCGCGTTGCTATACGATCGGGCGGACATTCATGGGCAGCATGGAGTGTCCGCGATGAATCCATCCTCGTTGATCTGGGGAACTACAAGCACTTGGAAGTGGATGCAGAGAACCGCATTGCGATAGCCACTCCCAGTATGACAGGAAAGGAGCTCAATGGAGTTCTGATCAAGGATTATGGTTTGATGTTCCCGGGCGGACACTGTCCCGACGTGGGCCTGGGTGGCTTTTTGCTACAAGGCGGAATGGGATGGAATTGTCGGGTCAGTTATAACGTTCCACCATTGCATATCGACTGGCTAATAAGTGTTCGACAGAATTGGGGCTGGGCCTGTGAACGAGTCCAGGCTGTGGATGTAGTGACAGCCACAGGCGAGCTGCTTCACTGCAACGCCACCCAAAACCGCGATCTCTACTGGGCAGCCAGGGGAGCTGGTCCTGGCTTCCCAGGTGTGGTGACGCAGTATCATCTGGAACTAATTCCATATCCTAAGGATGGTTTCCGCTCGTCTGGCTATGTCTATCCCATTCGACAGTACCGACAAGTCTTTGACTGGCTGCTCTCCATCACTCCTAGTTTTGACGAGGACACTGAAATCGCCGCTGTGGCCGCGTACCCAGAGGGGATTGACGAGCACTGCTTCTTTGTCCTATTCGTCGCCATGAAGTCAACCCCTGAAGAGGCCGAGAAGGCTTTACGCCCAGCGCAGATCACCCGGCCAACGGGGGCGATCCAGGAGTGGTTCTGCCAGGTGGATAGCTTGGAGAATCAATACACTAATCAAGCTAAAGCTAACCCAGAGCGACACCGGTACTGCGCCGAAAACGCCTACATTCGAAACGATGCGGATGTCCCCGCCGTGCTCGAGGAGGCGTTTACGACACTGCCCCACAAGAAAGCGTTTGCCCTCTGGTACGCCATGTATCCTTGCAGCCGTCGGAAACTCCCCGATATGGCATTGAGCATGCAGTCGGACCATTACTTTGCACTCTACACTGTGTGGGAGGAGGAGAAGGACGATGCGAGATGTCAAGCGTGGGTGGCTGATGTGATGAAGAGGGTCCAGCGACATGGAGTTGGGTCTTATCTGGGAGATGCGGACTTTCAGATGCGAAAGACAAAGTACTGGGCCGATGATAATGGTCGACGGTTGATGGACATCCGCCGCAAATGGGATCCTCAGGGGCGTATCTGTGGGTATTTGGACAAGGATGATCGGTCTGGAACGAGAGGGCTGGACAATGCCAAGGAAACGAAGTTGTGATTGTTTATTATGTGTTACGTGGCTGTTTGCTTGCCGGATAAATATTTTCGAGGCTTATTTGTTAGTCTGGAACGATTAGTCTCAGATTAGTGCTTGAGAAATCAGTCATGTTGTACATAACTTGGAGAGTGCTAGACGTAGATATACTATATTAGCAATAGACAACTCACTGTGGAAAGAAGTAGTCCAAAACAACTATGCTACAGCAGATCGGGCTGGGGAGACATGTAGCCCTGCCTTGGTGGATTATCCGATGCCACCTATATGACAGTTCACAGAAGACCCATTAGAACTACGAGGAGTCCTGTTGGTATTATTTCGAAAGTGTGATACTTAAACAGCTAAGCAGCGAGAATATGCTTTTCTTCTTTCTACGGTGTCCAGTCTCCGATGTAATATTTTAAGCGCGCACCACATTAGGACGTAACTATTGGGAGCTTCCGCTATTCCTACCTTAAGTCAATCATACACACAAGAGAAACTCAATGTCTCTCGGCTTTCCGGGGCAATCGAATTAGTTCAAGTCGGGTTGTGGAGAGCGAAAGCACGAGGAACTGCGGGCGGCGGGAGACACTCGGATAGCGGGGGAGTGATTGATCTCCAAGCGCCGGGACGTTGAACCGAACCGATCATATATGGCAGTCGGGAGGAACACAACTGCTCAAGATTATATCCCACTCACCATGTCTCCCACTAATCGACTGGATCAAATCAGCAATCACCTCGCACCCAAAATGGTAGAACAAACTCTCCTCCACAAAGTCGCTATCGTCAGCGGCTCGTCCTCAGGGATTGGCGCCGCCATTGTGCGGGAACTCTCTGCCCGCGGAGCGAGCACAGTTGTCAATTATCCATTCCCCGGTCTCAAAAACGAAGCCGACGCCCTGGTGGCGTCTTTACCATCGCCGTCGGTGGCTGTTGAAGCGGATATGGGCTCAGTGTCAGCTCCACAGGCGCTGGTCGATGCCGCGGTATCGAATTGGGGTCGGGTCGATATCGTGGTCAACTGTGTTGCACTAGCAGTGAACAAGCCGTTTGAAGAGCAGACGCTTGAGGACTGGGACAGGCTGGTCAATATTAATGGACGCGGGACGTTCTTGTTGACTCAAGCCAGCTTGAAGCACCTCACCAAGAGTACTGGGAGAATTGTCAATATCGTGAGTATTTCGGCACGAGGACCTCCGCCAAATCAGACCATCTATGCCGGTACCAAGGGAATGGTCGATTCTTTCACGAAGTGCTGGTATGTCCTAGTCTTTCTGAATGGAGTCGGCGTCGTTGCTGATTGAAATAGGGCCAAGGAGCTTCCGCCCAAGTATGGCTGCACCGTCAACGCGGTCAGTCCGGGCCCAACCAAGACGGAAGGCTTTGCAGCGGCAGGTGAAGAACAGATGAAGATCCTGCAGCCCATTATTGATCAGACACCAGTTGCGCCACGGATGGCTGAGCCGGATGAGATTGCGTTTGCCGTGGGGTTTCTGTGTGAAGAGAGGTCGAGATGGATCAATGGGGCACATATTATTGCGTCTGGTGGACTGTTTATCGATTAGCTTACTCTATAAGCATTTACATATTCAGACAGTTAGCCTGGCTGATGCATCCTGTCATGGATGAACAGACAAGTTACTTAGCATTTTGTCTAGCACCGTCATTAACAGCTGGTGCGTAGTCCGATCCCAGGTTAAGTATGTCTGTGATGCCGTCTATCAGATAGTTGATGGCTATCAGAGAACAAGGCCATATACTGATCGCATTATTGTTGGCATACCGGCGCCTTTGGATTGGATCACTGCTGGTCACACGTCCACGTTGCGAACATCCCAGATGCTTCACACCGGCCAATGATAGAGCACAATCGTCTGCCACAACAGCATGCAGCAAACATGCAGGATAAACCATGTACAGAATTACAATTCCATGAATCTCTAAATCATTGTGCGTTGTGCAGTCCAGGGCAATGAAGCATGCGAGGCGAGCACCGAAGCGGAAGTTCACATTCACGCGCCCTCGCTTAACCCTGAGTGTTGACCTTAGCGCGTCTAGTATATCCTCATGCCTTTGTTGACGCACCTCTGTCATAGATCGTTTCTTCACATCTATTTTTCTTTACCACACCCGTTCTCTTTATTCCGTCATCCTTCAAGCGTTATCCTTCAAGAGTCAGCGTTCCAGCGTCAGGGTTCAAGCGTCAAGTTACACCAGTCGTCGTTAAGCGAGATGCCTACCAACTTCAACGTTGATAGAGCGATGGCGGTGATTCGCAACGAGCATAGAAAGCTCCTGACTCTCACCTTCAGCAGCCATTTTATCTACCCAGGCCAGTTCGTCTCCAAGCGTGGTAAGTCATCATTCCCGTATCTAGATGCGGAATCATACCAAAACTAACCGACCAGATGCTGCCCATCCACCACGTATGTCGTTCCCTCGCCTCAAGGGCAACGGAACCTATATGATCGTTTGCCTCGACATTGATGCCCCCTTCCCTTCGTGCCGCGTGCTCGGCCCTAAGTGCCACTGGATCCAGTCTGGTCTGGAGCCGATTATGAGCGAAAATGGTCACTTCTTCCTCAGAGTGGCTGCACCTTTCATTGCCAACTACGTTGGGCCTAATCCTCTTCCCGGAAGTTCTCCGCACCGCTACCTGTTCATTCTATACGAACAGCCCGCTGGATTCGAGATCACTCGATCCTCTCCCACCGGCGGCAAGAAGATGGGAGTCTGGTCGCGCCTCCGTTTCGACCTCGATGGCTGGGCGAGAGAGATTGGCCTCGGCCCTGTTGTTGGAGCCAACTATTTCGTCAGCAAGTAGTAGTTGACTGGTTTTTGTGATTCCGTCGTTCGTTTCTGAACTTGTTTACTCGCAACACAAGACACGAATCTGGTGATGTCGTCGTGGTGGTGAAGTGAAATTTAGCGGTCCGCTTGTATATTTTAGCATATGGTTGGGGCGTTGGGGCGTTGCGTCGTTCACTTACTTTGAACTTGCTTCATTCGCACACAAGATGGGAGTTTCGTGAAGTGATGGATTCGGACCTGTATTTATGTCTATTTTCTGATGTGACACGATGCTGACCATAAGTCAGACAAAGTGTAAAGGAACAGCCAAGAAACTTAATTTTTAATTGATTATGATTTCATTGACCGGTAGCTTAACCTCGACTCAGAATATATACAGGTCATCGCAGTGAAACCCCATCCACCTGGACACAGACAATGACATTCAACACAATTAATAGCAAATCACCTTTCAACCTCATTCACCCATTCCTTCGAACTCACAACGCGTGCCTGACGAGTAAATACCTTCTCCATCAGAACCCGATGTACATCCAGATCCCGATCCATACACCCATCCTCCAATACAGTCACACTGTAATCGAGATCCGCAGCCGCACGAACGGTCGACAGCACAGCTCCACTGGTAATAAGCCCTGCCACCACCAACTCTGTAATACCCATTGACCGGAGGATAAGGTCCAACTCAGTAGCAGTAAAAGCCGAGACACGATACTTGGTCACGATAGGCTCTTCCTCGCGGGGGCTGACAGCCGGGTGAACCTGGGTAGACTCGTCGTTGTTACGGAAGCCCCCCATTTCCTTGACTCTGCCCATACTGGGGTTTCGGGGGTGACATTCTGGATGGCCAGCACGGAAGGCTGTTACCACATGAATGATGTTGAGTTGGGCGTTGCGGGCCGCCTCTGTCACCGATGACAGAGTTTGGAGGTATTGGGAGGTGTTTTTGAGACGGTTGACGATGCCGTTTTGTACGTCGAGGAGAAGGAGGACGGCTTTCTCGGTTGCCATGGTCGTTGACTTCCTTAGTATAATTGCAAGAGAATAGTGGTTTTATGATTGTTCGACTTTGATGATGACCAGTTGCTGGGTATACTGGGTCATTTTATGCTTGCTGCTGGAAACCCGGTAACGGGATGTATGGATGGATCTCTGTTTTTTTGATTGGTGGAGAAGCCCGGTTCCGGGATGGGAAGCCGGTACCGGGATAGCCACGAGCTGTCACAATAATGGACTGGGGGCATCATTTCTTTGTACTCCTTCAACCCTGCTTTTTCTTGAGGAATGAGTGGACTTCTTGTTTGTCTATATCTGAAAAGAGCTTCCGCAAAGAAATCAAGTGTCTAATATGAACGACAACCCATCCTCTTCATCGGCTACAGAGGCCAACGCCCCCGATATAGAAAAAGAGCCGGACCAGAATGCACCACCAAGGCTTGATGTATTTTCAGTCTTCACAGTCAACCAAAAGCGAGCCATGGTGGCGACAGGCTCTATGGCCAGCTTCTTCTCACCACTCTCCTCAAGCATCTACTTCCCTGCCATGGACACGATAGCAGCAGCGCTGAACGTCTCCACATCCAAGATTGACTTGACTGTCACGACCTACCTGGTGAGTCTTAAGCCCCCCTTTAAAGCATTATAATCACTAACAGTATATCTTTTACTGCAGATAATGCAAGGCGTTGCGCCCATGTTAATCGCCGGATTCTCAGACACAGCCGGCAGACGTCCCGCCTACATAATCTGCTTCACCGTCTATATCGCCGCCAACCTCGGCCTCGGCCTACAGAACGACTACAGCTCATTACTAGGTTTACGATGCCTCCAAAGCGCAGGAAGCAGCGGCACCGTGGCTCTGGCCAACGGCCTGGTCGGAGATCTAGTAACATCCACAGAACGAGGAACATACATCGCATTTGCTTCCTTAGGGAGCATGCTTGGCCCTTCTCTATCCCCCATCATTGGCGGACTCCTCAGTCAGTACCTCAACTGGCACTGGATATTCTGGTTCCTTCTCATCTACTCCGCCGCCTTCTTCCTCCCCCTCTTACTCTTCCTCCCCGAGACCTGCCGCAAAGTGGTCGCTGACGGCTCCGTTCCACCCCCAACGCCAAACAAAAACCTCAGCGACACAATTCGGCACCGGAACCGAAAAGCCAAGGGCCTCGTCGTGGAGGAAAGCAAACTCGCTGAAGTACGCAAGAACTACTCCTTCCGGTGCCCATCACCCATGTCCACACTAAAGGTCACCGCCGACCTCGAAACGGGCGTTATCCTCCTCGCCACGGGGCTAACCTTCGCATGCTTCTACGCTGTAATGACTGGAGCTACGACCTCATTTCACGATACCTACCATCTCAATGACATCGAAACAGGACTGATGTACCTCCCTATCGGGGCCGGCGGCATCGTCTCAGCATTCACCACGGGCCGTCTAATGGACTGGAATTATCGTCGACATGCCGCCAAGGCGGGACTCCCCGTTATCAGGAACGTGCGACAAGATCTCACGAACTTTAATATTGAAAAGGCAAGGCTGGAAGTCGGACTGCCGATGTATTACACATGCATAGTGACCATGATCGCCTACGGCTGGGTCCTCGGCCACAAAGTCGATTTGGCTGCGCCGATCATCCTGCTCTTCATCTCGGGGTGGAGTCTGAATGGCACATCGCAGGTCTTGAATGCCATTCTTGTTGATTTGTGGCCTAGTCGATCTGCAGCTGCAACGGCAGCGTGTAATCTATTTCGTTGTGAGTTGGGAGCTGCAGCTTCGGCGGCCATCACGCCAATGAGTGAGGCGATGGGGCAGGGGTGGGCGTATACCACACTGGGATTGATCTCTGTAACTGTGTCGCCGAGTTTGTGGGTGGTTATGCAGAAGGGGATTAAATGGAGGCAGAGAAGATTGAGGAGGGAGCGGGAACGGGCAGCTAGAAGTTAGTAGGGGGGGTTGAAGTGAAATGGTTGAAGGTGAGATGTGTCTGACTGGGGTATAGCTTGTTTAGAATCTGTTAGATGGTGGATAAAAGTATATGTTTATCGTTTGACTATGGGAACCTTATCTGGGATACGCTGTTTTGTGTGTGTTCACTTACATTAGACTACGTATGCATCTGACTACTAATATGGAACTACTTCACAAGGATTAATAGTCATGATGGGCCTGTTACGACTACACGGTATGTTATACAGTTGAGGGATCAGCTTGAGTGTGTTGGGAGAAACCAGGTTCCTCCACTCAAAAATTCGTATCATTGCGTCAAAAAAAAAAAAAAAAAAAAGAAAAAAAAAAAAAAAAAAAAAAAAAAACCCCCCAAAGGGGGAGCGGGGGAAACAGTGCAGGCAAAATGA